>JAGFMF010011574.1:12650489-12737209 GCA_019455555.1 Galemys pyrenaicus
GCTCTCTGTGGTGAATCCTCTCACCACCCCCACACCTCTGGCCTGTGCCCCAGTGCTTGTATGCATAAATAAATAAATCTTTAAAAAAAAAAAAAAAGAGTTACCATTACCATTCTATTCAGTAGTAATATATGATACTATTAGTCTTTATAATTAACAAAATCATTATTACAGGAATATTAGTAAATATCATACTACCCAAAAGCTAACTATAGCTGGTTTAAAGTGGCACCTAACAAGATGTCTAGTCATGTCAGCTCCAAATGTCCATTTAAATACAACAGCAAAAATGGGGAAAAACTAAGAGAGTTTGATGGATAAGCGTTAAAGGAATTGTGGTGTATGTATATATATAAAACAGAATACTACTTAACTATAAAATAAAGATGAAATACTGACATTTGAGACAACTCAGATCTTGAGAAGATTGTGCTAGGTAAAATACGTCAAAAGCAAAAACACAAATACCATATAATTTCACTCATATGTATAATATAAAGAAACAAATTGAACAAACAAAAGACTATGGTGGAAGACTGTGGGTGCCTTGGTAGTGGGTGTGGTATGGTCACATGTATCTGAACAGGTAATTTTATGGCTCTAAATCATGAGGTATGAACCTGTGCCTCTGAATCAGTGTTGTTACCTCAATAAAAAATAAATACAAATAAATAATATATCCAAGATTTAATCTGTCTTGATCAAAAGGGTATGCTCTGGGTGTAAAAAACAAATATGAAAGGAATAAACACCCTGGGAGAGTAACAATGAGGTGATCTAGAAGGAAAGGTTTTGAAGAAGAGTTTTAAAGGGAGTATCCAAGAAAGAGAAATAATCAGCCACATCTCCTTGTAAACATTCAAATGAGCCATCTCTAAATGCACTAACAGTATTTATCAGCTGGAGAGTTCCTATTTAATGGATCCTTTGGAATGTTGCTATTGTGAATAAACCTGAAACTTACATATTTTTGAGGCATAATCCTTTGAAAAAGCCACATATCATGTAATCATCAGAGGAAAATACAAATATATTTTATGACTGGAATAGTTCCCTGCAAGTGATGGGCTGCTGACATCACTGACAGGTCACTTCTGAACCGAGGCTAAGGTGTGTCCTAACACAGGAGGACCTTCAGGAAAGCTTAAAGACTGCTGCAAGCAGTCAGACTTCTATTTCCTTCACTTGTATTTCTTTCTTTTTTTTTTCCCTCTTTATTTATATATATTTGACACCAATTGTGGTCCCCATGAATTTCCCACCACCATTTCACCAGTGCATCATCACCTCAGTCCCTGTATTTCTTAATTAGCCACATTCTGAAATGCTTAGCAAAGTAAATCTTCGGCAGCTGACCAGAAAAATTAAGCCTCTGTGATCTCATTACACAAAAAAAGAACAAAAACATGTTTGACTAGAGAGCATTTATTTGTAAAACTAAATGTCAAAAAAGGGAAAAATTGTGATCCAAGATGATGCCAGTCAAGACAATATTTATAGCTGAATGCTAAAGAAAGCATTCTTAAATATTGCAAAAGCATGTAGAGTACTCAGCAAGTATTTCCTAAATAAAGATACCAAAGATCATTTCCACATGTTTTTATGTTTAAGATTATTTTAAATTAACCTAACTCAGTATACTTATGCACAAACTTGGCTAAATAACATTATCTCAAGGATTTCTGTAAATAAGGTTAAGTGAAAGCTAGAAGCAAATAATCTAGACATCAGGTAGAAATTTTGAAGCAAAGTAGTTTGAGGATCTCTTCATATGTTTGTCTTTATGCTTCTATAGTATATATTTAATTATTATCAGTATGACACCAGTCATAAAACACTGTGCCACAGTTATGTCATTTAACCCTCAAAATAAGAGAGAGGAAGATACTGTTCTTATTATCATTTTATAGGTGATCAGACTGAAATTAAGTGAGTCTCAGTAATCTACTTAATCACAGTGAGGACCTGAGCTACCAAACAGACAAAGAGGTGCCCTGGAGATAACAATAGGGCAGACCTGTATAGGATCAGGACATAAAAAGCCCTTATAGCCACATCTGTTATGTATCAACAATGGTTACATTAAATTATAGAATTTCAGAGAGAGGGAAGCTTGTAAGGTTTAATCCTATTATAAAAATGGAAGGAGTTGAGATGACTTGCCTAAAATCTGAGAGTAGGAGTCATAACTAGAAAGAAAACTTCCTGATAGTTTGATCTCATCATATATCTTTAAACATTAAAAACGCAATTTTCATATCACAGATTAGACTGAAAAATGAATAAATGAGAGCTGTAATAAATGCTAAATATTTACTGTTGAAATATTTAATAATAAGGGTTAGTTTCCTAAGTCATTACCTACCTTCTTAAAAGTATGACTCACATCTCTAAAAAATACATCCAGAAGAATCTCAACTAATCCTTCTTTCTCTCAATAACTTTCTATCATAGTTATTCACAATCGTACTATTGACTTTAGAGCTTTATTAAAAGATACAAACCTTCTTTTGAACATAACACTTCAAAGAGTAAGACTGAGATATCAGGAGTCAATTCATTATGGTTCCCTTAATTGTCTTTCATTTTCCTATTCCCATCTCTCCTTGATCTGTTGTTGTTGAGGTAACACTGACTTACAAGACCCATATATAATTTAGAGGCATGGGATTACCCCCTCTCATGTGTTGTCAACACACCACACCTTATACCAATATACCCATACTCCTCCATATTCATTGTGTTCCTTCCCTACCTATTCTCTTCCCTTTCTTTCTCTCTCTGGTAGCCTCAGTTCTAGTGAGAGTTTTAAAGTTTGCTATTGGTGTGGCTTTATCTAACTCTTTGTTTTGCTTCTGCATATTCCCCATATAAGTGACACCACCTGGTATTTGTCTTCCTTCTGATCTGATTTACTTCGCTTAGCATAATCCCCTCCAGCTTTGTCCATGTTGTCACAAAATATTAAAAATGCTGATTTTTATTTTTGCTATGTGATCCAGCAATTCCACTCATAGGTGTCTACCTAAAGAATGCAAAAGCACTAATTCAAAGATGCACAAGCACTTCTATTTTCAATGCAGCATTATTTATAGTAGCCAAGCTATGAAAACAACCTAAGTGTACTCAAAGACAGATGAGTTGATTAGGAAGAAGTGATATACACAACGGACTACTACTCAGTTATCAAAAAAATGATGAACTCTCCTCAATCTTTCTCCAACTCAATTCAAAACACTTCAAGGGCAGAAAATAATACATAAAAATAAAGTCTCTTACAACTTCTTTCCAAATGCAGAGAAGAGGTAATATATATACAGAAGGTAAGTCCTTTTGTCTTGCTGATAATATAAAATACAAGTTGACAGAATCAGTTATCATGTATTTATTTATATTGCTGGTTATTTATTATGCTTTGAGATTTTTATTTTTTCTTTTCTAAAAATACAAACTAGCAGATATACCTGCTTACCAAAAGTAAAAACAAACATCTGAGCAAGTGAAATTAAATATGCCAAGAAGAGAAGTACAAGTGGTTCATTAAACAGAATATTATAAATCACTAAAAATCACCTGTTAGTACATAAAATAAAATTTGCTCTTAATTTTTATTCTTACCCTGATATTGTGCCATATCCTTTGACCAAAGAGTCTCTGTTCCATATTGAGTTTCATCATATAAAAATTTAACTTCTGTAGCCCCAGCATCTTCTGCATTCTGAATTAATTCCTAATCACAAAATACACCAAAAATTATTTAATAATGCATAATATACTGCACATCTTTGTATATATTTACAAGATTTCAAAAGTAGTTATAGTTACGTGAAGGGCTACTACTTTTATCATTATCTTTAAGATCTGGTTGGATTCTCTTGAAAGTTCATTGTTACATATACATAAGGGCATAACTGAAAAAGATAGTCTTTCTCCAAATACTTATACTTAAAAGGCCTTTATAAATTCACTATCTCTGAGCCTCTAAGTACAAATCCTGAGACTATGTCTTAAGAGAATCTACCCAGTCTTCATTTAAAGAAATTACTGCAATTCCAACGTTTTATTACACAATTTGTTCTGCCATGTAGTACAGGTAACTCATTCTCAAGAAGTTACCAAAAGTGAACTTTATTTATCACTCACTTACCAAACTAACCTTTTCTTTTTTTTAAAAGATTTATTTAGTTATGCATACAAGAGCTGGGCATAGGCCAGAGGTGCAGGAGGTGAGAGGATTCACCAGAAACAGAGTGGGGAGCAAAACAGGCAGATCAACTGAAACACACTGCTGAGGGGAGCAGCAGGCACAGCAGGAGAGGTCTGCTGTGCCATGTGCGTCACCTCCCTGGCCCGGGATCTAACTCACTTCACAGTGCGGCGCTCAACCCGCTGCGCTACCAGGGAGGCCCCCAAACTAACCTTTTCTTATAAAAAAAAAGTATCAGTTTGTATGTACTAATTAATATACTACATTCCTTAGAACTAAAGATATAAACCTTTCTTCTGGACTAAAGTGAAAGCTTCTTAACGATCAGAATTGACTCATTCCTTTCATTAAAAAAGCAGTAATATTATTTTTTGGTAGATGTTTGGTGAGGAAATGAGTGGTCAGATTTTTAGTATGCAGAAAGGAAAGGGCAAACAACAAGATTTATACCAATAGACTAAAAAATCCCTAGCACAATAACCCAATCAGTTTTGTACACCTGCCCAAAACACTGAAGTTCCAGAATCTGAAATAAGAGTACAACTCTCAGAATCAATACCACAACCATCAAAAAGTAAAAAAACGCCAGAAATATCATCTCCCTTATTCTTGACCTTGTCTAAAGTTAAGAAAAGTCAACAGATGACAACTGCCTGGGTAAGCTCTGAGTTAGACCAAACCAAATTAAGTGGTCCTATTTCAAATGGCTGGGTCTTCAGAAACATCATAATTCACCCTGTTCACACTCATGAACTCTAGTTTCTAAAGAACGAATTTTTATTTCCCCAGTACCTTGGGATCACTTAACAGGGGAAGAAAGCTTATAATACTACTAAAGCAATGCCAACATAAAGCATTTACCAGGACAGAAAGGATTAAGTGCCCACATGAGATAATTATAAGACTGAGTGAGGAAATGTTGTAGAATTGAAGATCTAGCTTTGAGATATAAGGCATGCAGCTCACTCAGCCAATGTTAGGAAGTCTTATCCCACCAGCTGCTCAAAAACAAACAGACATTTGAGCCATCCCTTTATCTACATCATCAGCTGGAAATTCCTCTATTTACATAACTGCCTATTTTTTATAGAACTTTTAAGATTCATTTCTACCATATTTAATGTAACAGAATTCCTGAAAATGAGTAGTCTTATTTACATCAGTATAAAAGAAATGAGCTAAATATATAGCAAAAAATGTTAACTGACAAAACGGTAATTATTTTAGAGGTTGGATCTTGTTTTCATTTAGATGTCTGTTTGTGATTTATGTGTATTTTAGGGAGGAGATGGAGAAAACTAGCGCTAAAATCCCTAGAACCCACCTCCAACTGTCAGTCTCAAGTTGAACTACAAATAAAATAAATGTTTTTTCTTTGGGGATTTCTTTTAAACTGATTCTGAGCACATGAAGCAATAAATATGCCAATCTGCTTAAGATCTCAGGGAAGTCATTGATAAATTTCTGATGCATTTTAACAAGCATCATAAAAGGTCACTGTCTATGTCGAGGTGATTTGTAAGATTCTAGTTAAATCTAAATTGCTCAACTTCTTCTGAAATAGCCAAAGAACAAAGATTATATTGAATTGGCTAGCACACAAATACATACAATAAGGAAAGTAAAATAAACATCCACTGGTTGTCAATTATAAGTGTACAAGGTTTGCATATAACTTTGGCCCTATTTCCAGGATCCAGATGAGAGACTCCAACTATTTATTTTAAATGTACTATATTCATCTGTCTCTACCAATATAACAGCCCAACATCCACATTCTTCCAATCTTTACTTTTCTATCAGTATAAAAGTTTTCAACTTACTACTTTGTGAATCATTGGCACCTACTCTGAAAAATGCACTGAAATAGCTCTAATATGTCATTATTAAAATCACTAAAGCAATTCTTAATCAGCAACTATCTATGTGTGACAGTCCTAGTCCCTAAAAATTTACCATCTCACTTAGAAAGTATAATGAGGGCCTCCCTGGTGGCACCAGGGGGTAAGTGTGGGCACTATGAAGCTATCCACAGCCAATGAAGCACCAGTTCGATCCAGGGAGGTGACCCACATGGTGCAGCAGACCTTTCCTGTCTCACCCACTGTTCCCCTCATCAGTGTATTTCAGTCTATCTGCCTGTTCTGTTCCCCTCTCTGTCTCTGGTAGTGAATCCTGTCACCCCCCAACACTTCTGGCCTGTACCCCAGTTCTTGTATGCAGAAATAAATAAGTATTTAAAAAAAAAGAAAATGTAACAAATGCTAAGCAAGTGAATGTAGTAAACACTAAAAAAATTAGGAGGAAAATACATAATAATAGATATACTTTTACAATTAAATAAAAAGGTTTCTTATTAAGCTTAAAACAAACTCTTATTAGTAAATCTTCCTTTATTGCTCTCTTTTATAGTTATTCTAGGGTTTTTGAAGAGTATATGCAAACTAAAAGCATATGTCATAGATAGAACTAAATAATTATCCTATTAAATAAACTCTTGAAAAGAAAATTTCTAAATACATGGGGCAAAAGGGCATGTGTTCATGGCCTCTGAATATGCATTTTACATTATTTTGTTTGTCTGGACAGTTGGTTGGTTTGTAATATCTCTGCATAATATTGTATATAAAATATTCCTAGAACAACAATGTGCTTGATTGCAACAGTTTAGTATATTCTTTTGCCTCTGAATCCTCATATAATTACACTGACTGTATTTCAACCCATCCCATCCAATCCTTCAGGCCTGGAGGGAAATAAAAGAAGCCATTTAAAGCTAGACAAAACATTTAAAAAATTAAACATTAACAGGAATTCTAAATAAGTATAACCATCTCATTTTATCAAATAAAGTCACACATGTATACAACATTGCCCTACCTTAAGAATCTGTCCTCCTTCAGGGTATCGTCTTAAAATGTCTTTGAGAAAATCAACAAGTGGTGGAGTTGTTTGACCAAATCGACCTAAAATAAAGGATATATTTCAAATGGTTTACAAAAAGAATCTCATGATCAAGGTGTTTTTTGGTTGTCAGTTTCATACATTTTATACTCTGGTATAAAAATCTATTTGATAAAAAAGTAAAGCAAATTCAATGTTATCAAATCTCAATATTTTTATTGAGGTAATACAGGTTTACATTATTGCTCGTATTTTAGAAGTATAGAATCCTCCATCCCTTGAATATATCTACCATAATTTACCTGCTACCAATCAGTCACAGTCCAACACTCAGCATTTTAAAATTAAACTACAAATTGAGTTTTTAAAAAATATACTAAATGTCACAAAATATTATTAGTTCAAAAATAAAGAGCACCAGTGGGGGGTTTGGGGAAGAAGGTTTGCTATTTTCCAAAGCAAATGAAATAGATGGTGCTATTTTATGGGTGCTTCACTGCTAAAGATGGTGGTGGCAGAAAGAGTGGTGTCTATTATGACATTCCAAATATTCTCAAACTCAATCAAAGTCTGGATTGTTCTGAAATTCAGCACAGTCACTGACTAAATAGGTGCTCTGGTCAAATAGCCTTAATTCTTTCCTAAACTAGAGATTCTTAGAATTGACCAACCAGGCAACTTTTAAATGGGTGACAAAAAGTAAAGAAAGAGTAAGAGGAAGGGAAGTAATTTCTACCTCCCAGATGTACAAAATTAAAAAAAAAAAATCTGTACATTTAAAAAAAAGAAATCTGTGCTTATAAAACAAAGTTATCACTATATAAGTATCTACAACATTTTAGTACAACCAGCTACCAAGAGCAAGGCCCTAAAGGATTCTACAGACTATTACATCCCATGCATTCTTATAACACAGTAGCTTTACCTACTCTGATCCTGATATCCCCTCAACATATCCTAATGGTATACACCTTCATTTCACCTTTAAAACATAATCTTTATGCAACTAAAAACAGCGTATGCCTTGGTGAAGTCAGTATTATACCTCCCCCTTTTAAGCCTTTTGATTGAAGGTTTACAAAGAGATGACAATCTTTGGAAGGCAGATTTCCAATCTTGATCCAGTCAGATAACTGAAAAAAAAAAAAAAAAAAAAAAAAGAAAATTCATGAAAAGCAACTAATTCCTAATATTGTAAAATCAGACTTTACCTCAATTCTTTCCACATAAAAAATAATGCTTGTTAACTTTCTTATTGGGAAATAAATTTCTATCGAGAAGTGAATATTACAGAGAACAGATATTTAGTTATATATTTTATTTAAGAATTTAAATGAATTTTATTTAAAGGATTACAATGATTTATAATTTTATGATGTATCAGGAATAGCAATATAAACAAAATCAATTTTTTGATCAACAGAACTCCAGGGATGCCAACAGGTTTTTATAGCACAAAAAGAAATGTTTTATGTTAGTTGAGTAATTTGATTTTAGGTCATTTAACATACTAAAACATAAAGTAACTTTCTTAGAAAAGATTATACTAAACAGTATATCACAAATTTTAGCAGCAAAAAAAAATTTCATTTGTTTTCAATAAGTAGCTTATAGGCTTTCTTTTTCTTAGAAAGACACTTCAGAAACACTACTGTAAGTCTTGCAATAAAAAGATGTGATGTGAAAAAAAGAGACATGAAGATTACAATTGCTGCAGTTGCTTTGGTCTATAACTTCCCTGACACTGGCTTTCCTGGAAAACACTTTGATAATGATTTTTCTTTTAATAATCACTATTTCTATGTGTTACCAGCAGTGTAACAGCATTTTTTAAAAAAAAAAAATAAAGTAAATAGGGCCTCCCTGGTGGCACAACAGGTTGAGTGCCGCACTGTGAAGCATCCGCAACACAGCAGTGCAAGTTCGATTCCCCGGCCATGGAGGGGACCCACATGGCTCAGCAGACCTCTTCTGCCTCGCCCACTGCTCCCCTCAGCATTGTATTTCAGTCGATCTGCCTGTTCCGCTTCCCACCACTATCTCCGGTGAATCCTCTCACCTCCTGCACCTCTAGCCTGTACCCAGCTCTTGTATGCATAAATAAATAAATAAATCTTTAAAAAATAAATAAGTAAAAATAAAATAATAAGGTAAATAAAAAAGCCAGATTAGTGGTCAACCCAATGGTCCACTCTTGAGTGACCTCTCACAGGTCAAACATTACTGAAAATCTCATCTGAAAAGCCACATTGCTATTTATATTTCAGTGACATGTGGAGGCCATTTATCTTCATACCAAGAATTTAGCATTTCCATATTTCCAACTGTCTACCATGCATCGCACATTGACATCCTTCAAGGTTCCTAAAACTCAACCTATCAAAGGTAACTTAGTGAACAAAGGTTCACTAGTTCTCCTTCCAATATTCATTTCCCATCTTTTATTTTGTATCTTAATTAATAGCAGCCACCTTCTACCTAGTCACTTTAATAAGAAAGCTAGGGACATGGTCTCCCTCTTTCCAAACTACAAGCCCAATTTATCTCTAGATCCTAGGATGCCCAGACCCAGTCGTTCTTGTATCTAACTAGCTTGTCTCCATTTCAAACTTTTCAGACTCTCAATATCGCTCAGATTTTTTTAGAATAATTTTCCATCTGGTCTTTCTCTCCTTATATCATCTATACTCTAGCCCCCATTTCTATAATACAGTTGCCAGTTTATAAAGCACTTTCACATATATAGTCCCACTGAATTTTAAAGCAAGCCTGCAAAAGCTCATTGCACAGGAAATACAGGTAAGAATAATCTTATCAGTGCTATTGTTAAAAACAAAAATTTAGAAACTGCCTTATTTTTATATCAGTCATACAGTGGAATATTATACAGCAATGATAATGCATTAATGAAACCCTCCAAATTACTGAACAAGCAATACAATACTTGCTTGTAATCTGGATCTCCCAAAATTTCTTTCTTTGTTCAGCTGTTAAGGATACAGGGAAGTTCTCAAGATTAAAGAGTTGACAGTTATAAACATTTTTTAACAATTAAAAGATGAAAAAATTAAGTAATACTTCAAAATTCCTGGTTTGAGCAAAAACACATTTGGCACAGAGAAAAAAATGATCAAGTTGATATATAGCAGTACTGTGCAGCTTCAAGCTCCTCATGGTAGAGGCGATAAAATGCAGTACTTATAAATTCCATTTTCAGGTCAGGAAAGCAAAAGCAAGACTAGGAGAAACAGAATGGCTGGTGACCCAGAAAGACTGAAGACTAAGCAAGTACCTACAGCTAAGTTCAATACTTAACCAGACCAGTAAATGAAAGAGGTAGGCAGCTTTTATTTCCTACCTACCCTAAAATGTTTATAATTCTCACTAATAATTCAAATCCAAAATATTCTGGGCAGCAGTGAACTAACAAGGAAAAGAAAATCACTTTTGTGGAAGAGTTGTTTTTTAAAAAGTGACTCTCTTTAATGGCACACATAGCATTACAAAATCCCATCCCCCGAATCAGGAGAGTACTGTGCCCACTGCTTGTTCTCTGGATGAAAGCCATCATTTACTGCAAAGTTTATTCTTAATGATTTGAGTCCCCTTTCTGCTTTAAAGAACTTTATTTTTAACTTTTGTTCCTAATTGTGACCCCTACTTTCTCTGTGGTAATAGTTAAAAGTCCATAAATTTTGGAATCAAACACTTGGCTTCAAATCCTGATTTGATAATTCACCTTGCTGACTCTTAACCTGTGCTCTTCTGAAAAATAACAGGAAAAACTAATTCATGTGGTTGCTTTGTATTCTATTTGAGATATATACAAAATACCTTCACAGTATGTGGAACATAGTTAGGTACTCCATAAATGTCAATAACTGCCAATGCATTTTACCAAAAAAAAAAAACACGCTGAGAAAGTTACTTCCCAAAATTATTTCTCCAGGCCAGACCTATATCCCTTGAGCTTCAGTTCTAGATCTTGTTGAATTTCATTAATTACTACCTAATTTAGATTCTTACAGAGAAGAAGCCTCACAATTAGTTAGAATTCATTTTGTCTCATCCTTATTACAGATAGGAAAGTAGATCCTAACATAATGATTAATTTGAACTCTGTTATCCACTGGCAGTACAGAAACTAAGATCTAGGTCACCTACCTCTACATGTATTTCCTAGGTGCATCTTTTTTGTTTTGCCATCAGCTGAACCATACAAAAGAAAACGGATCACCGTATTTCTTCCAAAATTAAATACACACATCACCCTCACTTGTTATCTGAAGCGTTACTTTCCTGTTCTCACTCAAGGCTTGTGAACATCTTTAGCAAAGCCTTCTTCATTTTCTATATCAAACTTCTCTTCCCCGCAAACACACACAGCCATTCAGTACCAAACTGGAATCATTTTACCTTTTACTAAATCTCTTGTATATCCTTTCCATTCAGTTTCATCTCTGCAGCCAATGTGTAGAACCTCATTACCTCACATTAGCACTCACGTTTCCTAAGCTCCTCCCTGTCCACCCACTCAATTCAAAACATTCTAACACACCACTGCAATGTTCATCATTTTATATCTATGCTATGCACTGAAACTCCCCAAAAAACACTTCTAATGGCATGACTAAACACATCTAGGATATAATATGACAAAGCAGAGTCATAACCAACATAGTAGGTAGAAAACCAGAAGAGGGCCTCCCTGGTGGCTAGTGGGTTAAGCAACGCACTATGAAGCAAACCGCAACCACTCCAGCACGAGTTCGATCCCTGCCGCCGGCCAGGGAGGGGACCCACATGGCATAGCAGACCTCTCCTGCCTCTCCCGCTACTGCCCTCAGCAGCGTGTTTCAGTCAGTCTGCCTGTTCTGCTCCCCACTGTCTCTGGTGGATCCTCTCACCTCCCGCGACTCTGGCCTGTACCCCAGCTCTTGTGTGCATAAATAAATAAATCTTAAGAAAAAAAAAAGAGAAAACCAGGAGAGCATACAGACTGTTGAATAGGTAGGGGTAGGTACAGAAAATGAGGTAAGAATGACAAACTCTGCTACTCAATTCTGTCCAAAGTCCTCAGTAGAGTCACTGCCTGCAAGATACCAAACACCCTTGTGAACTGATAAGAACTAATCTGAGGAGAACATAAGAACAGGTTAACATAAATCTGTGTCTAAGTGGGCAAGAGATCAGAGATTAGGCCCAGGTATAAAGTGGCTAAAAATTACAGGTACCAAGTACTTTGCCAGTATTTATACAAGGTAGTAAGGAATCCAGTACTTGAAATGTTACTCTTTGTTAACTCAAGTATTCTTTGAGCCATATCTATTCAACTCTTTCTTGCCTCTTGTAAATTCTGGAAATGTTCTTTATCATGTAAAAAGTGAAGCTATTTAGTAAGATTAAGTTCATTTTCAGCAAAATGTCTTTAATTTAATGCCTTTAAGAAAATTTACAGTATTTTCACCAATCTTAAAGGATACATATGGCAACACGTAACATTTCTATTTTCCAAAGTTTTGACTTGCTAAGTCATTCATTTACACTTTAGAAGTTTTATTATAAATTTACTCCTTAAGATAGTAGCTCAGTATTGTTACATCTATAGATCCTTTCATTCCTACATTTCTGTGGAAACTTCCAAAACATAAAGAGTAAGATACCTACCTGTAATCCAGCTAAATTTACAATGCATTTAGAAAAATGAGTAATGACTAAGTCACGCCAATGATGATGTCTCTAAAATCACCCTGTCTCTAATGCATCAATTTCAGGAAGTGAAGATTCAGACAAAAAAGAGGGTGGGGAGAGCTAACAAATGTAGAAATGGTCTATCAAGAGAAATCGCAACCAAGTATAGGAACACACCCGTGTCATTTTCAAGTTAGTTACAAAGCATTACTTCCAGGGAGACCCTTACATGAGCACTTGTCCTCTGCTGTACCAGAATAAAGCCTGTTCAGTCTCAGTACCAGCGCGTCCACTGCCTATCAAATCGAGGTGCTAAAGTCCTCAGGTCAATCGTCCTGCTAAGAGGGGACTTGAAGACCATACCTCCCTGTCGCCGAGCCACAGCCTCTGCTCCGACACCGGGAAGCCAGTCTCCGCCGAGATGCGCTCCTTAACGTCGCGCACGGTCCAGGACGCCCGAGCCGCCACGGTCCTGCAGCCCACGCAGCTGGGGAGGACGGTCACCCGGAGCCACCTGTGCGAAAGCAAAGGGACCCTCAGTGCGGACCGCGTGGGGCCGCACCCGCCGCTAGCGCGCCCTTCCGCCCGGGTCCGGCTGAAGGACACCTTCGCGGCCCTCAGCACAACGCGAGGCAATTACCTGTCCCCCATCACTGGCGGCCCAACCTCGAGACCGTGTTCGCTCCCCGCACCGTCCCGGGTCACGGCCCACTCCGCCTCATCTAGAGGCCCGGCAAGGGCCCGGAGGGCGGGATCCTCATGGCGCAGGCCGGCGCCGCCCGGGTCCGGCTCAACCGCAGGCCCCGAGCAGCGGCCCCAGCCGCCGGGGTGGAGTAGGCCAGAGGAAGCCGCGGCTGCCGGGAGGGGCAGACGGAGACGGAGGCGCGCTACCAGACGGCAGGGGCCCCTCAAGGCGCCGCCCGCGGGCACGCGCCCGCCATCCCGCGCTGTTAGTTGAGGAGCCGCCCCGCCCTTCTAGCCCCGCCCTCCTAGCCCCGCCCCTCCCGGACCGTTAGCGCAGGAGAGCTGGGTTGGGTCTAGCCCCGCCCCACCCGTGCCTGCAGCTGCACCAGAGCCCAGACAACCTCAAACCTTTAACCTTATATGCAGAACACTCATTTTAAAGAGGACGAGTGTTTTCCATGATGGAGTTCAAGAGTGCCATAAATACAGATTTAGACATTTCGGACGACGACGTGTCCTTCAACGCTAATAACTTTTAATCTATGGAAATTTTTCCAAGTAAAATTTATAGTGACCTCAGGCACTCTGCTGCCAATACCAAGTGTGTTCCATGGTTTCGTTTATAGTTGGCTTTTAAGTTACAAAAGCAGGATCAACATTTCACGCTGTGAAGGGAAAAGTGCCAGCAGGAAATTAATAAATGCGAATACATATAAACATATCCTTTGACATGTTTAAATACATGTACACCTTATTTTGACACTATTCTCTTGTTGATAGCCTGTTTTCCCATCACACCTGCAAGCTCTTTGAAATCAGAAACATGGGTCTTAGATTTCGTAGAATCATACCGGAATAACTAACATTTCCTTGTAATTTGAAAGTGTATGTAGGTTGGTGAAGCCTAAGAGAATGACAATCCCTTCTCCTGGCTTATTTCACATAGGTATGGATGACAAACATTGCAAAACAGGCAGCAAGTGCAGTACGAAGGCAATTCAAAGGCTATACAGTGAACAAGTCAACTTAAGCCCTTATAGTTTAAATACCCTAAATAGAATTTTAATGTTGACACAAAAAAGTGGTTTTACTGTTTTTCATTGACCACTTCTCCCCCTTCTCCTACCATAATATAACTCAGAACTCACTATCAGTAACAAATGCATAAAATACTCTTCAAGCTATTCCATCCCTCCCTTCTAAGTATGTTTAAAAGAGAAAGTGTTACAAGTCATGCAGGTCTTTCACTACTTGGAACAGAAAGCACGCTCAAGAGAAGAGTGTGCTAATTCATATTAAAAAATCAAGTAAAATAATCCTAATATACAAATATTTTCTTCTTCGACCAGACAAAAAACACAAGCAATTGCTTCAGAGTATCAGTTGGTGGAAAGAATGTGAGCTCTCATTTCCCTGCTATAGCTTCACTGCATGTCTACCCCAGGACAAATCCTCTTAGGGAGCAGGAAATGGGATGTGGTAACAAAGGAGCACAGGTACAGATTTGAATACTTTAGAGACAACAAAATGACCTTAACCAAGAGAAGTTCTTAAGAAGTACAACAGATTTGACCAGGAAAAGTGACTGATCTTGAGAAGCTTGAATATGTGGAATTCTATACCCAGGATACGTTTTACAGTGTTAGTTGGTATAGGAAATATAGATCTGAAACTGAGGAATGATATCAAAGTTACAGATATAATCTAGGAATATTAATCATTCACATAATATTTATTAAAACTCTCCTAATCTGTACAGGAGGACAGCAATACAACAATGACTGGAACAGCATGAAAAAAAGAAGCCTATTTCAAGCTTATGTTCAAGGGAAGGAAGATGACGATAAACATAATAATAAATTCATCCTGTGATGTCAGCTAGGTAAAAATAAATAGCATTTAAAAGTGGGAGGGTACAGGGCAAGAAAATTGAGAGAGGATGGTCACAGATCTCCTTCCTGAGAAATGACATTTGAGCAGAGACCTGAATGAAATACTAAAAGATGAAATCATCCAAAAGAGCTATATTCTCAGAAGAAAGGCAGCCAAAAGAGCCATTATTGCTGTCCGTGCTTCCATTGCCTTTGACTTGGGAGGGAAAGAAGGAGGGAAAAGGGAGGAGAGAAGGAAGGAGAGAACGAATAAACATCTGAAATATGGAAAAATAGAAAGATGTTTAAACAGTACTCATAATCCCAATACCCCAGCCCAAATAACATTTTTATATACTGCCATTAATTTAAGGGCTTTTAATATGATTGCAACTATTTTAGGAGCACATGGTAATTTTTTCAACATTTTTATTATTGTATAAACCTAATTGCTAATAACTGTCTAATTTTCTACTAAAAATAAGTATCTTAGGCTACTTAATCCCGCTGATATTTACCAGAGTATATCAATTTTTCAAGAGTGCTAAACCGTAAATAAATTATCTTTGTTCATGGACTTGCATCAATGATGAAAAGGAAATGTGCAAAAATGATGTATTCTAAGAAATGTTTAGCCAAGCCTTAACTTGTTCTGTAAGAGTATATTGTCTTGCAGAACAGAAGGAAGCTAAAACTTCAGCCCCTTCTTTTAGAGTAGGTTCAAATCCAGTAAGAAATAGAGAGTACTGGTACTACCCTATGAATCTATTTCAGATTGCACAAGTTGGAGGTGGCAGGATATTATCTTTTTTCATGGCCCCTGTTTTAATTTGCCCTGACCTCTTTTTCCCTCACCCCCTTCACAATTCCTCCCCCTCCATGAGTGACATCTCCGATGTTGCAAGGGCCCTACCTACCCCTGTCACTTTCAGTTTCTGACACAGATTCATTTTAGTGGCTGAAAATCCTAGCCTTGGTAATAATCAATGTGCCAGTCCAACCTAATGTAAAAATCCATAAATGGCTAGCCCTTTATTCTACCCATCCTCAGTCTCACATACCACATGAGAGCACAGTCTCAGGTTAACTTCCCCTGAAAGAACGCTGAGTGATCTTATGAAAAGGAATGTGCATGTCTTTGATTAGAAGGAAATAATACTCTTCTGGAGACTGTTCACCAATTATAAAGACATATATAACAAACAATTAATCCTTGTTTAATGGGTCACACAAGACTGTTCAACTTGAAAATAAAACAGTGAGGATCTTGTGAGTATACCATTCCGCGAAGTCCTAAAGAATGAGGGAAAAAACATAGGCCACATAGGAAAAGGAAAATGATCTCTAAGGGAAAGAAATTCTACCTATAAAATCACGGAATCAAAAAATAACAAACATGCCAAGGGAAATGACATTAGTAGTTCCACATGACAGAATCAGAGAATATTCACTTTAGAGACTAAAGAACATGCTACTGGAGCTTTGGCAGGAATACCGGTCATGAAGTTCCCCCTATGCCACTCACGATGTTAACTTAAGCGAATAAGGAGGTACTTTCAGATTTTCATCAGATTCAGTGATCATAATTACATTCTACAGAGATTCCTCAAGCAGCAGCACTGAGAGTGACTTGAAAGGAGCCAAGACCTAAAGCAGGAACAAAACTAAAATGGTATCAGCGAGATTAAGTTAAGAGAACTAAGAAGAGACTCGGCAGTGCCATTTCTCATTTAGGTAAAATGTCCACAATATTTAACTAGAAAACCATTGTTGACTTGATCGGTGCTCTGTCCAGAACCTTCAAAAACTGTCCAATGGCTACAAGATCATGTTATTTTGCATGGCATACAAGGCCCACAAAATTTAGCTGCAAGTCAAAATTTTCAGGTTCTTTTGAGACTACCCTACCGTCCATAATACATTGAGTTCATGACCAGCTGGAAAAAAATATGCAACATTTGCGGAATACTTACTATGTGCCAGCTACCTACTAAAAGTCTATGTGCTTTAGTTCATTTAATCTTTCCAACAACCCATTAAGTACCCAAACCTCAATTATCAGATAAGGAACATGAAATTAAACATCTTACTTGCAGTTCTACCACTATAGATGGTAGTAGTAGACCAACTTCAGAGCCCAAGCACAACGAAGGAAGAAAAAATAATCTTTACAAACTAACTCCAGATGCCCAAAACTGGTTCTGATCACTCTCCTTCCCCATTCACTTCTTTTGAAAAGCTCAGTATACATTTTCCCTGTCTTCCTTGCAGTCAGCTGTGGTATATGATGTAGTTCTGGCCAATGAGAAATAGAAGACGGCTACGAAAATTCTTGTTTTCCTCATAATTGTCTAATTGTCTCCCTTTTTCTCTGCTACCTATATTGATATGGATATATTAGGGCTGTACTAGGCAACTTAAAAGGACAGAAAGTTCCAAAACATCACTCAGTTGTAGGTCCCCACATTGTTCAAGAATGGCCTTCTTCCAGATTCTTGATATGTGAGATAAACAAACTCTTATCAGCTTAGTGACTGCTAGTCAGGCAAAAACATCTGAACAGAGCCATAACAAAACTAGACTTTGCTGACTGGTGTTAGGAGTAAAGCTGATATCTACCTACACACAATCATTCATTCAAGTCTCGGACATCTTAGTCATACTTACTGACTACTGCTATGTGCTATAGGATCTACCATTAGATGCAAAAAGGAATGCAAAGGTGCACCTACTGCAATTAATAAAACTTAATTATAATTAATAAAAATGGGCACATGCTATAATACCAATAGGAATACATAATATACAACTTACGTGGAAAGAAGCAGCCTAGAAGGGGTAAGGAAAACTGCAAAAAGTGGTGAGGACTGGATGAGGATTTAGCGATTTATCAGATGGGAAGCAATGGGGAGAGGAGCACAGGTAGGCAGGAACCATGGTATATCTGCTAAACCCCCTCCACTAACGCTCTCTGTCAGATTCTCTTGACCTGAATGAAGGTATGTTTTCCTAAGCCAGACTTGTTGGGTTTTCCACTGATTTCTTTGTACGCTTTCTCGGCGTATCTCACTCCCCAAACTCATCTCCCTACGGTTTTCTTTCTGCCCATCTACATTGACAAGCACCATCAGCATTTCCTCTGCCTTCTCAGTCCTTTCTGGAAACAACTATTCAAGTACAAACAATTTTGAGTTCAGTACCTGACTACATGAGAAATGAACTGGTGACCTAATGTCTGAATAAAAGCCAGAAAGGAGACTACTCATGGCAGCTGAGTCTTGTGGAAAGTGTGACTACAAAAAACAGGCAAAATCAAGGTAATATGGTGAGCAGAAGATGAAAAGTCACGTACCAATGACCTCCCAAGTCACTCTGAAGAAAAGCCAGAGTCCTTAGCCCACAAGACCTTAATAGCAATCCTTCTTGTGTTCCTGTCTTTATCTTCCCCTGACTCACTCCACCACAATCACACTTGACACCCTTCAGTTCTAGAACATTAATGCATGCTCCCTGCCCTAGTGTCTTTGCACTGCCCATTTACCCTGTTTGGCATGATCTTCATCCAAAATGGATTTCTCACTCCCTCACCTCCTTTACATCTACACTCAAATAGTCACCCAGGAGGCCCTCCTATCTACCTTGTTAAAATAAACAGCAACAGTCACAATCTACCTCCAGCACTTTTGGTCTTCCTTAAATGTCCTACTCCCTCACCATAGCACCTACTATCATCTGATATATATTGAGTTCTACAATATATATCTGTCTAATACATAGATATTAGATATTTGATAGATCTATCTATCAAAACCCACAGTGCTGTTTGTTCCATGGGAATGTCTTTTTAATTCACTGCTCTCTCCCCAGCAGCTAGAACAGGTACCCATAAGTATTGGGGAATAAGTGAATGGGTGAATGTCCACTCTCCCTGCATCCTGGACTACACATCTCCCTCCTTGCCTTTGTCTTGTTTTCCTTGGCCTCTGACCCCAAGGCCCCATCACTGGCCACTCCCATGCCTGGAAGCCTGTGTCCCGACTCCCACATTCAGTCCACCAGTGCCAGCTGACCTTTACCCACAAGTCATTTAGCAGGATGGGTCACTTTGTCATCCTCCCCTGAACAAGTGACCCTGACAAGTCACAGTTATAGTTTATTGTCTTAATGAAGATTCTTAAGACATGAATGAAAACTCACAGTTGAAATCCCAGAGTTCCTTTGCCTGGGGGTAAAGATGAAGAACTTACATTCTGATGACTCTTGCTGAGAGATGTACCTGAGATGAGAGACTCAGAGACTTGGCTTTGTTGCTCCAGAAAGTGCTAGCTTGTGCCATGTGACAGTTGTGGCCATCCCAGATCTTCCAGGGTGATCTCAGAGTTCTTTGCCATCTGCAGATTTATCCTTCTCCAGTCCCTTCTCAAGTAGAGGCCAAGTGCCACTTGACCCTAAGGTAGGAAGTCCCTAGGTTCCTGAGGCAACCTAAGTGTCCCTGCAGTGGGTGTGTTCCTAAATCACTTCCTCTGCCCCTAATAAAGCAACACACCCTATAACCCATCCTTAACCAGCATGACCCTCTCCCATCCCCCTGTAGACCTCACTTGTGGAAAAACTGTCAAAACCTTCCAGCCTTCTGGAGGAGTGACTCAAGCTATAACATGGATGAACTTGAAAACAGTGCTTTACATGGAAATGATAGGCACTGAACACCGCATATTATATGATTCCATTTGTGTGAAGTTTACAGAGCAGGCAAATCCAGAGAGAAAGAAAGTAGATTGCTGGTTGTCAGGGGCTGGAGAAAGTGGGAATGAGGGTGACTGCTAATGGGTTCTTTTGGAGATGATGATAATGTTCTGGAGTAGCAATGGTTGTGGTACATCTGTTGAATAGTCTAAAAACCACTTAATTGAATCCTTTAAAATGTTAAGTTCTATGGTTTGTGGTACATCTAAATAATAATATTAGTAATATCATAGCTGATGTGAATGCAAAGGCTTTCCCTGGAAATCATGCACAAAATCACTCTGGACCAAAAGAGTTGAATGAGGTTACTTTGTCTTGTTTGGTGAGTGAGGGTTTGGTTTTGTTTTTTCTTAAGATGTCCTCATTCTTTTTGGGGGATGATCATAATTGACATAATTGCTTCCAAACACATAAACAAGATGAAGTGCAAATATCTTATCAAAACACTCAAATTCTACTTTCACGCTCATCTCTCACTATCCTTCGATTCTATGCCCCAGCCTCATCAAATGAACCTCCCACCTCTCTTGGGTGACCTCAGCACATTTCTCCTGCCTTTTCTAATGTTCACCCTGCTTCAGTTTTGGTCCAAGTGTCCTTCTTGTAGGAAGCCTGACATTTCCAAAAGCACTGAGACTGTGAGCCTCATTCCCACCTCCTAGATGGCTTGTCCCACTTGTCTCTCCTCCTTTATGTCGCTGACACCAGGCATGGTGGAGCCCAAGCTCTACCTTCAGAGTCTTATGCAGAGTGGGCCCTGTGAGGGGAGACGAGATCTCCAACCAGAAGTGCTGAGGGTGCAGGCAGAATTTATCCTCCAGGCCACATTCAATAACTAGTAAGCCAGACAAATGACTAAATTTCCCTTCTCTTTGTGTTAATGTAGACACAATATCTTAACTTTTATTTTTAGTTACATTAAACGTGCTTTGGGAAATGATGTCATGTTTCTGAATTAACATTCCTGCCTTTTCTTCTTCTTCCAAGAAGAGCATTATGAATCCCCTACAGCTGTAAAAGTTATCAGAAAATAAGATTGTACAGACTTTATATGATGTTCTTGGAACTAGAGCATCCCATCTTAATGAGAACTAGTTGTTTAGTTGCCAAAACTCTTAAGTCATTCAGAAACAGCTTTGCCAAAGCAAAATTAGTCAGTAAGGGCCTTAAGTGTAGTCATGCTAATATATATCAACTGGATAATCCAAAGGGACTTTGCACTAGAAAGGAAAAACTGACTCAGACCCAAGATATTATAAACCATTTCAGAGAATAATAAAACCAGATGTGACTTCTGAATTCCTCTTCTACTAATAATGAACTTTGATTAAACATCCTCTCTTGGAACATTTTACAGAAAATATGGAGATAGTGTAAAATGGCGATAACAGTATGAACATGAAAATAACTACTTCACATGAGTTAGTTTGTTAATGGAATCTTAGTGCCACATACTAGGAAATTCATGAGTCAAACTTAAAAGCTATTTTACCATAAAGTTGGTTAAATAACATATAAGAAAGTATGAGCAGCAGAAACCATGATGCACTAGACTAGACTTTTTTCAACCTTTCTTCTACTATTACTATTATTCCAATCTTCTGTTTTGTTCTTTCTCCCCCCACTCCCAAATTATTGTCTTTCACTTTCTGTCCTTCTCCAACCTCCACTTTCATGTGATTGTAGATGGAAAGTATCCACCAGGGGGCTGGCATTACTCTAAACTCACCTTCTTCCTGGGCTTATTGTGAGGTGACATTGGGCTGTCACTGACCCAGAAAAGATCCGTCTATTCATATAATAAAAATGGGTAGCACATCTATGTGCTGGGCACTGGTAGGATAAAAGAGCAGAGTTTCTATTTCAGGGGTCAGCACTTCAAGAGAATGGCAACCAGGCAAGAATAGCAAGATGGTGGCCTACGTGCTCTTTTCTACTTATACTCGCCCTCTTCCTTCCCTATCTCTCTTGCTTTGGCATTTGAGTAGTCAAGCTGAATGCCAGGAAAAAAAAGTGACATTTTGGGTACCCTTAAACCTCATTATCTCAACTTTCCTTCCTTCTCCTCATAAAAAACTTCTACTACTTCCCCAGCTCTGTTGGATTCAATTAACATTAATTGTGTATAGGCTACCAGATTGCTTATAAATCAAAGACAATGATAAAAACAACTGTCTATAAGGAACTCAAGGAATAGCATGATATATATATATATATAATTTCAAAATAAAAGGAAAAATGCTAAAATAAAAGCAGCCTACCTAAGTTATTAGTTGCTGTTGAATGCCAAGATACTGTCTCCATCAACAAGACTTTCCTGGACCAGCATCATGGCTTCATGTCCCAGTCAGAAAAGAGACTTCCCTCATGTTTGATAATGAAACTTGTTTTATCCATTTCTTCCCTTGTTACCTTTATTCCCAAGAATCCTGCAGGGTTCAGAGACTAGCCAGATTTTTCTGTCATATTGTTATTGGTTCTATTTCCCAACGAGGCCTCACCTCAGTTCCCCAACATCCTCCTTCTTGATAAGATTTTTCTTGCTTTTTGATGTGGGACTGTATTACAATTATCTTCCTCCTGGTAATCACTTTTTGGCATTGGAAAGATTTTGGTGGCTTGAGTCATAATTTTCACCCATCTCAAGGTATGTTTTAATTTTAGTTTTGTTTCCCTCTTTTATCCTTTTCTTTTAAGCATCTTAATGCTTAATCTCCAGGTATTCATAGCTTTTCCTGTTTTTTCTTTTCTTTGTTGTTGATTTCTAACTTTATGACATGGTCAGAGAAGGAACTAGGTATAATACCATCTTTGTGGTTTCATTGACAATCGAATTGTATCCCAAGATATGGCCTATTCTTGAAATGTTCCATGTGCATTTGAAAAAATATGTGTAGGTGTGTTTTCTGGGTAGAGTAGTCTGCAGATACTTTAGATCTATTTAGTTTAAGACTATTATTTCCTTCTTTGTTGTTTTTGTTGTTGATCTATTTTTGTAAATGAGATATTAATATTATTGTGTTGTTATCAATATCTCTCTTAGGTTCTGTTATTAGTTGTCTTCTGTATGTCAGTGCCCCCTCATTCAGTACATAGATATATATTTATGAATATTATTTCTTCTTTTATAGATACTTAATCATAATACAATGCTTGTCTCTATCTCTTATTACTTTCCTTAGTTGGAAGTCTATTTTATCAGATTAAAGTATAGCTGTTCCTGATTTTTTCCCCCTTGGTTACTATTTGTTTGTTTATCTGTCTTTGAGCCTCTAACTGTAAGCTTATGCTTATCCTTATTGGTAGATGAGTTTCTTGTACACAAAATGGGTTTGTAACCTATTCAGTCACTCTTCATCCTTTGATGGGTGGTCTCAGGCTCTTTACATTTAAGGTATTTGTTGAGCTATAAGTGCTTGTAACCATATTGCTATGGTTTGTCATAATTTGTGGTTTGTCTTTTCATTTTCTGAAGTCTTCAGGTTTTGTTTTTTGTTTTTTTAAAGATTTATTTATTTATGCAAACAAGAGCTGGGGTATAGGCCAGAGTCGCGGGAGGTGAGAGGATTCACCAGACAGAGTGGGGAGCAGAACAAGCAGATTGACTGAAACACATTGCCAAGGGCAGCAGTGGGGCGAGGCAGGAGAGATCTGCTGTGCCATGTGGGTCCCCTCCCTGGCCAGCGGCAGGGATTGAACTCATGCGGCAGTGGCTGCAATTTGCTTCGTAGTGTGTTGCTTAACCCACTGCGCCACCAGGGAGGCCCTCTTCAGGTTTTGTTTTGCTTAAATTCTATTTCCATTGTCTTCTGTGTTACTTCTATGAATTTTTATGTGATACACCGTTTGTTTATATGATGGGCTATTCGTGTTGGTGGGCCCGATCTTTGACTCATTCTATGAGCCACGTTGTTACTCTCCTCCACCCTCCATGTTGAACAATCTAGGTGTCTCCTGCCTCGTTACTCCTCAAGTATCCCTTTAGAACTTCTTTCATATGCAGCTTGATATTGATAGATTTTTTTTTTTAGTATGTGCTTTGTAGTGGAGGCCCTTACTCTTCTTTCTATTTTAAATGTTAATCTTGCTGGGTAAGGATTCTGGTTGGAAGTCTTGTTATTTAAGTACTTTAAATATCTCCTTCCAGTTCCTTCTTGCTTATAATGTTTCTACTCAACAGCAGGAACACTGAACGTCTGACTGATGTTTCCTTTTAGGTTACCCTTTTTTCCTCCTGAAGTTTTTAGTATTCTTTCCTTGTTGGTAGTTTTCAACAGCTATATTATAATGTGCTTGACTCCAGTAAACTGTGGAGTTTATTGTGCAGTGGATGTCAGAGTTGTGTGGGGGTTTACAGTGATACCCTCTAGTCCAATGCCTCCATTTCAATCTCTTATATTCTAGTGTCCACTTCCACTCTAGGCAATCTTTAAGCTCTGGATGCAGTGCTGGGCACACATGGTAGTTACATGAGACCACAGGCTGGGTGTTGTTCCCTTTTCTTTTCATCAGACAGCCTTATACTGGAGTGTTTGCTTCTGTTATTGACAGGTGCTTGAGTTCTAGTTTGTTCAAATGTTCCTTTGTTTTGGTTTTAGCCCTGCAGGGTTGGAGGGGTGGCAGATGTTTTGAAATTCTCTTCCTAGGCCTCAAGTAGGAGCCTCTTCTATAAGGAGACCCAGGTGCTCAGACCTGCTTCTCACTACCCATTTAGGCTCTAGCTGTTTTATATTAAGAGTCACAGGTTCGAGGCAGTAATACTCCCTCTGCACCCCACTCTTCTAGCTCCCTAACAGTGTATCCTCCAACCTGTCTGCCAATTTGTGCACTCCTTATCCAATGCAGTGCCAGGTCTCAGGAGTCCCCAATGAAGGCATGTGCCCAAGTCATCAACAGCTGTAGTGGGCTCCTCATAGCAGGTGCCTTCCCTCCAGTGAGTTATTCTGCCCCATTATCACTCTAAGCAGAGTTCACTTAAAAGTTTCTCCTTCCCTATTCCACTAGACTGTTGCTCCTAGTCTGTGTAATGATCGTCCTCTCCAGTTTTTTAGCTCTGGTTTACTGCAATCTATTTGTGAGTATCTGGAGAAAATGAGCCCAGTGGTTTCACTATGCCACTTTCTTGCCTTTCTCCCATATTTATGGTATTAATAAGGAAGATTTTTAATGTCTTAATAAATGTTTATAAAAATAAGATTGATGCTTTGACTGTCAACTCATGTACTCTACTCTCTATATTCACAAACATTATAACACATCGCTGACATATTAATTTTAAGAATTAAATTAGGTAATTAAGGTCTGATGATTCTAAAATAAAGATTTCTAAGAAATCTAAAGTATATAACCTGAAAAAATATACTTAAAGTTAATATAGATTTTTCTCGAAAGCAATAGAATTAATTGCTTAGTGATTACAAAGACAATTTAGATTATTGTTCTTTTCAACATCTGTTTAGATGCTGCAAAGCAATTCTGATTTTTAAAAAAAATTATGATTTTATATAACAAATGTTCCTGAAAATATACTAATAAATTAATTTCTAAAATTTGGTTAACTGGTAAATTGAGTAACAATGGGCTCACCTTTAACTTGAAAAACAGACTTTCAAAACTGACAGTAAAATGCTAAATGGAAGCACTTCAGAAGATAAAAAGGAAGATCAAGTACTGTAGGTCAATATGTACAATATTACTGTATATTTCTCTGAAGTTTAAAGCATTAACATTATTAGTAAAGATAATTCATCTGAGATGATTTCTTATGCTAGGAAATGCAAAAACAATCAAATATTCCAATCGTTCAATAAAAATGAAACCATTAAGATGACTCAATACTCATGTTCATTCAATATTTAGGTAACAGGCATCACAAGACTTAATCCTGATGCACAGGTGGCATGTTTTATTAAAATAGTTGTATTTACTTCCTATCTGGTAAATAAACAATTTCAAAAGGTTAAAAAAAAAATTGGCTTATTTCAATGTTTCAGGTTTATACAGGCAAATTAGAAGTTTTTTCATCTGTTGATATTATTAGGTTACAAAACATGAAATCTTACCTGTCTGTGTGACAGACCAGGTAATTATTGAATGTACTATCTGAATACAGCAGTCAAAATTATGAAAAGCCATTTTGTAATATTGTTTTAAAATAAACAGAAATTTAAGAGGTAATTAAAAGTATATATTGTACTTTTGTATAGATCCTTAAGTTTATAAAATAAGTATATATTCTTATAAAATAACAACTAAATTTGAGGAAAAGAAAAGTGTTCTCTTTTATCAACAGTTTAAAGAGGAAATAGCAGAGTGTTCTCTCTCTTACTCCTTTCTCAGGTTATACAACTCTAGATACTTTACAGTTGTATATTTAATATTTTTCTAATCATCCTATGACCAGTGAGAGGCACTAATATCAATACGAGCAAGTCACATTTAATCAACTGTGTATTACAACAACTACAGAGGACCCAGAATCCAAAATCATCAGATATAAAGGGTTGACTTTCAACTTTTGGTGTAAAGGTTAAATAAACAATTCCAGTCAAAACTGAATTATCTATAGTTGTGATTCACTTTTACCTCTAGAGAGCTTTGTTTTTGCTTACCTATGTTTCATTTAGAAAAACTCATTAAGCATTAAGCTTAAAATCTCAAAGCAAATTGTAATGAAAACAATTTACCTATTATCCTTGGTCTCCATTATAACTTCTCCTGGAATATTTGTCTGTGAAAAGCATGAAAATGTTTTTCTTTCTTCAAAGTAAGTATTTTCTTTGTGTTTCCTTTAAACATGTATTCCAAGTTCAGCTTTGTCAGGCCAAAGAGAAGCCTGCTTTTCCCTCTGATCATCTGATAGCCAACAGCATTCTTGTGTTTTGTTTGTTCCTTAAATATGACTCTCCAGTCTGAAAGCACTTGCCTTCTTGGATACGCCTTTTGAGCCAACCACCCACCGAAGTTCTTAAGGTAAACGAGTATCGATTAATTAATGGTTTTTGGCTTTTTCCCAAAGCAAAAATAAGTTGTGTTTTTTTTTTTTGTTGTTGTTTTTTATCTGAGCATCTTCATATTTCTTTTGGAAAGTGGCAGAGGAGGATGCAGTTCTTGGGCCCAGTATTTCTCGCCCTCATCTCAGCAGATGTAAAACACTTGTAGATGAGCCTTTATTCTTGCTCTGATGATACCCGCACCTTGGCATTATTGCTATGATACTGAAAGAAAAATCAAGAAAGAGTAAAGAAAGGAGCAGGGAAAAGTACTGGAAGTCAATGCACTGAAAATGCAATTCTTCATGGAAGACAACTATGGCTCTTGGCTCCATTGCCTTTCTAATTATAAACTGCTGGTTGCACTACAGCCCTGTCAGCCAGCATGGCTTTTCTCCCTCACCTCACAACAAAATAAGCAAGCAACAAACACACATATGTAACTAGACATGGCAATCTCTATAAATAAAAACCATATCTACTTAATTTGGTTTCACATTCTCTCTCTTTATGCATCTCTTCTTATTCGTCTATGTCCTAGACTCCTTCCAAGTAGAAACATGTGCTTCACATAATGTCTTTTAAGGAACGTACCCTTAAATTCAAGCCTATGACTTTACACATAATACAAACTACCTTTGAAAGCAAAACATCTATTCTATAAAAAGAAGAGAAACTGTACCTCTCAAGAAGTCCTTATTTTATTAGCAATATTCCTCATATTTGGCTTGTAACAGTTTAACATTTTTAGAAGTAGGAGGGAAAATTACAAACCAGAGAGACACATGAAAGAGAATTTTCTCCCTATTCACACAATAGCACAGCTATCAATGCTTTCTAATTTTCAAGACTCTAAGACATTATCACACTTATGGATTTTTTAGACAGAAAAAGTAAAGAAGAATTGCTAATGAGTTAAGTAAATTAGGAAGTAATGGACTGAAAATTAGAAAACCAGCTCTTGATTTCTTGTTATGAAAGCTATACGTCTAACACTATAGATTCTTGGATGGCCACCAAAACCCAGGAAAGAAATTCAAAACACTGTAAGCACTTTCCTGAAAACACTTTTCCAGCAACTTGCTTTAATAAAAATATTACTAAGCATCATGAATGAGATTAATCAAAACAAATAAGAGTAAAATAATTTTATTCTTTCATACAAATATATACATATATAATTTTGATTGTAACATGTCAAGAATTAAAGAAAGTCTAGATTTTATATTAAAATTTAAAAATTAATTTTGAGGAATTATATTAGTAAAAGGATAGTAACCTTTTGTATTATGGACTTAAAAAAATTGACTCTTCAACTTGAAATATTTAGATTAGGAGAGTTTATGTATAATAAAGTAGATGATTAGGATTAACTTCTTTATCCATAAAACAGGGGACTAGAATAAGTATACAAAGGTAACACTCTAAATTCCTATAATTCAAACAAACATAAGCTCATGGAAAGTACTGAGATCACTGAGATGTGAACATGAAGTATTTATGGTCATGAACAAGAAGTTATAGAGAGATTGACCGTAATGACTTCTGGTCATGGAGACATCAATGCTCATGACATGGTCATGTAGAGGTCAGAGGTCATATAGAGGTCAATGATAAATAATAGGGGTAATGCAGAGGTCAACTGTCAGTATTCACTTCATGAAGTGGTCAGGGTCCATGAAGAGGTCAACTCGAAGTCCCTGAGGCTAGGAAGAAGTCACAGATCGTGAAGATGTCAACCCTATTGTGGTTATGAAGAGGATAGGGTTCATGGAGACTCAACCCTAAATCCTTGGAATTCTGAAGAGGTCACTGATTGGTAGAGGTCAACCATAATTACTTGAGGTCATGAAAAGATCCCATGTTATGAAAGGTCAATATGATTGCTTGTGGTCATGAGGAGGAAAGGTGTCCTAAGGTCAAAACTAAGGACTACAGATCCTAAAGAGTCACTCTAAGTTACAGTGATCATGAAGTGCTCAGGGTTCCTGAAGAGGTCAACACTAAGTACCTGGGGTCATCCTATCTCCGAGGTAATGGAGAAGCCCACACTAAGTACTTGGAGCATGCAGAGGTCAGTTCACAGAGAGGTCAAGCATAACAATTTGGTGTCATGAAGCAGCCAGAGTTCATGAAGAGATCAAACCTAATTACTGGGGATCATGATAATTGACCCTTGAACTGTCCCCAACTCCTATCCCTAAATCTAAACCTTAACCCATATCCAAACCCTGTACCCCAACCCTGTAAACTGAGTACTCTAAACCAAATCCCACCCCCATAACCTGTACTTTACCTTTATCCACACCTAAACCCATATCACTCATAGCAACCCATGTTTTTGTGATTTTGTGATAGTGACTGTGTATGTTTTTGTGACTCAATGCTGAAATAATTGTTTCTATGTAAGCAGACTTGGATCATAAAAATTATTCTGCATGGGAAAAGGCATTTGACAAAGTCCAACACCCATTCATGATGAAGGCTCTCGAAACCCTTGGAAGAGAAGGATCATTCCTCAGCATGGTAAAAGCTATATATGACAAACCCACAGCCAATATCACCCTCAACAGTGAAAAACTGAAAGCATTCCCCTTAATATCAGGAACAAGACAAGGATGCCCACTTTCCCCCACTGCTTTTCAACATAGTACTGGAAGTCCTAGCCAGAGCAATAAGACAGGAAAAGGACATACAGGGAATACAAATCGGGAAAGAAGAAGTAAAACTATCATTATTTGCAGACGATATGATAATATACTTGGAAAATCCTAAAAGCTCCACGGAAAAACTAATTAAAATAATCAACCAGTTTAGTAAAGTAGCAGGATACAAAATCAATACACAAAAGTCAGTAGCCTTCCTATACACAAACAACCAATCTGAAGAAGAAAAAAATCAAGAAAAATAAACTTTTCACAATTGAGGCCAAAAAAATCAAATATCTTGGAATCAACCTAACAAAAGACCTATATAGAGAAAATTATAAAACACTATTAAAAGAAATAGAAGAGGACACAAAGAAATGGAAAGATATCCCCTATTCATGGATAGGAAGAATCAACATTATCAAAATGGCCATCCTACCAAAAGCAATTTACAGATTCAACACAATACCAATAAAAATCTCAATGAAATTCTTTAAGGAACTAGACCAAATATTGATGAAATTCATATGGAGACACAAAAAACCCTGATTAGCTAAAGCTCTACTAAAAAAAACGGAGAATGGAGGTATCACACTCCCAGACTTCAAACTCTACTACAAAGCAATAGTAATTAAAACAGCATGGTACTAGAACAAAGACAGATGCACAAACCAATGGAACCATATAGAAAGCACAGGAGTAAAACCACACAAATATGGTCAACTGATCTTTAACAAAGGAACAAAGAATATGCAATGGGACAAAGATAGCTTATTCAATAAATGGTGCTGGCAAAACTGGTTCACCATATGCAAAAAAAATAAAACTGGATGACTATCTCACACCATGTGTGAAAATCAATTCAAAATGGATAAAAGACTAAAATGTAAGATCTGAAACTATAAAGTATATAGAGGAAAACATAGGAAAAGCGCTGCAAGACATACATCTCAATAGCACTTTTAAGGTGGCAGTCCCCAAAGCAATAAAAATGAAAGAGAAGATAAACAGATGGGACTACATCAAGATAAAAATCTTCTGTACAGCAAAGGAAACATTAAATACTACACTTGATCTTAGCCAAAAGGCCGAGAAGCGATTAAATAAAACAAATGAAACCCCCACCAAAAGGGAAAAAAATCTTTGCACTCCACACAATGGACAAGGGTCTGATCACAAAGATACACAAAGAACTCATAAGACTCAAGAAAAGCAAAGTAAACAACCCAATCAAAAAATGGGCAGAAGAATTTAAAAGATACTTCTCCAAAGAGGACATACACATGGCCAACAGGCACATGAGAAAATGCTCAGCATCCCTCATAATCAGGGAAATGCAAATCAAAACCAAAATGAAATACCACCTTACACTGGTAAGAATGGCATACATCAAAAAAACCAACAACAATAAATGCTGGCAAAGATGTGGAGAAAAAGGAATCCTAGTACACTGCTGGTGGGAATGCAAGCTAATCCACCATTATGGAAGACTGTATGTAGGTTCCTCAGTCTACTGGAAATGGAACTACCATATGATCTGGCAATCCCACTCCTAGGAATCTATCCAAAGGACACAAAACACAGATCCAAAAGAGCACCTGTACTCCTATGTTTGTTGCAGCACTATTTGTAATTGGTAAGACCTGGAAACAACCCAAATGTCCAAAAGTAGATGACTGTATCAAGAAGATGTGGTACATAGACACAATGGAATATTATTCAGCAATAAAAAATGAGAAACTAGGGACATTTATAGAAACATGGATGGAGCTGGAGGGAATTATACTCAGTGGAACAAGTCAGAAGGCAAGAGAAAACTATCAGATGGCTTCACTATTAGGAGGAAAGAAGAAGAAAGAAGAAAGGAGGAGGAAGAGGAGGAGGGAGGAGAAGAAAGGGGAGGAGGAGGGAGAGGAGGAGGAGGGAGAGGAAGAAGAGGGGGAGGAGGAGGAAGGAGGAGGGGGAGGAGGAGATTGTAATTGGCAATTACAACCAAAAGCAGACAAAATCTCAACAAGACCAAAAGGTCAAAGATAAACCAAAGGGACCATGGGGCAGGGAGGGGAAGGAAGGGAGGGCAAAGACAGGGATGAGGGCAGAGAGAGCACAGGGGACTGAGATGATGGTGCATGGGTGGAATGGTGGTGGGAACTCTCTGGGGAATATAAATGATGTCAAATATAATCAAATAAATAAATACATTTATTTTAAAAAATTATTCTGCATGGAACATGGGCAGTGTTTAAAGTCATAGGAGAACCAAACCGACAGTGTGTCTTTGACACTCTATGATGAATGACTGCATAGATGTATGTATTCTGTGTGACTAGATAGAAATATACTAATGCATGTGTCTGTGACACTAGGGGAAAAGGAAATCATTTTACATAGGTATCTGTATGTTTATGGATAGAACAAATAAAATATCTCATTTCTCTAGTGCTCAGTTGGAATGATTTTCCAAACTGCTACATTGGGACCATTCATCCTATATTGGTTCTCAGCAACTCCCTCTCCACTGAGGGCAGGGGAGGGTGGCCTGAACTGCTGAGAGGTCAGCCCTTATGTGCAGCTCCCAGACGGCCATCAGATGAAGTATGTACCTAGTATTTGCAGACCGCAGTCACTCATATGAAGACCTGACCTCATTCTTTCCTGTAGCAAACCAGCCAGTCCCCTTATCCGGTCTGTTTATCAGTTTATCATTCCACAGTAGTCTTTAGGCAGTCACTCTCTGGCATTTACTGACCGTCCTAGGCCCATTTTGTGGCCTCTTTGATAGCTCTAAGAGTAAGAAAGTGATTAGGTAGATGAACATAGGAGAGAATGAGAGCATATGAAAAATACGCACCTCTCATCTCAGCTACCTTAAATCTTGTACATCCCAGATGATGAGCCTAACAGTAACAATAACCTGAACTCTAATTCTTACTCTAACCCAAAACCAAACACTAACCCAGATCCTAACTAGGACCCTGATCAGTTCCCTAACCCTAAACTGTAATCTAAACTTAATGCTTAAAGAGCATAGCTAAACTGCAATCTATACCCTAACCCTAACAGGCACCTTAAACCTTAACCATATTCTAACCCTTAACCTAACCTAAGCCCATACCCTAACCCTAACCTGACCCATACTCTAAACCATAAACCGTACCCTAACCCTATCCCGCACCCTCTAATTCCAGTTAGTCAATATCATTTAAAATACATATTCCATAATCTGAGATACTAATTAGCTTTATATCACCTGTCATGTTTAATAAAATTGCTAAGTAGCATAGACTTCTATTAAAAATTACTATAAGTTTCCTCCAAATGAACAATGAGTCATTCACTACAAAAAAACGTTTTTTTTGGTAGTTTTACCTAAGTAACTCTAAGCCCGTATGAAAAGAATATCATGAAGCACAATTATTTCTATTCTTTCTAGCAGATGCAATGTACTACTAAAGCCAATACACAGTCTCTCTCCAAGTCTCCTCTGAGCTGTCAATCTAATTATCTTGTCAAAAGGGAGGTACTTTAACAAGACATCACATGTTGCTGAACTTATTGTGGACTTTTGGGATTATGGTGTCCTTCTCTATCTCTCTAGTAATCCAATCTTTAATTTTAATATCACTTCTACAATTAAGATCTAACTCACAATTTAAATTTTTACACTATTATTTCTTCTTTTGGACACTGCAACACTGAGCATATTGTCTTCCCAGGTACATGTCTTAGTCTCTGAAAATGTTACTCCTTGCAGCTGAACAACTATATATGCCAAAGAGATAATACATGTGGATAAGAGAAGGTGGCATCTCACCTAGAATATCCATTTCCCAAACTACTCACTGATGAATCACCTTGATAATTGCTTTTTTGTTTTGTTTTGTTTGTTCATTTTTATAACTGAGGCACAACACATCACTTTTTGGATCTTTGACCTATTTGTGTACTACCTGTTTGATTATTAATAATTTCCTTCCTCACTTTCTACCTAACTAAATATTTTATGAAAGGAAAATGTCCATCCCTGCCATGAATAGAAGCTCAGTGCCATATGCCACAAATGAAGGTAAGTCTAAAAATAAACAAAATAAGTACTGAAGAAATCATTAAATTCTGGATGAGGAGAGTTTTTGACCTGCTCTCTCATCATTAAAGGTAAGTAAATTTATGGTGACCTTCATAGGCTTAAGTAATTTCATACAGAATGAAGAAAGCCTAGAAATTAATTACTCATTATAAAAACTCAGAAAAAAGGCAATGAGATGAATCCAAAATAAAGTAAATAAAGATGACAGCAAAATTAGTGAAATAGAAAACAAAATATAATGGAAATACATCAGCAAACCCCACAAAATTTAGTTCTTTTTAAATGACTAAAAAAATTGACAAACCCATGGCAAGATTGGTAAAGATGAAAAAGTCACACACACACAAAACACATGTTGAAACAAAAAATGAGCTATATCAGGGCCTCCCTGGTGGCGCAGTGGGTTAAGCAATGTACTACGAAGCAAGCTGCGGCCACTGCAGCACGAGTTCAATCCCTGCCACAGGCCAGGCGAGGGGACCCACATGGCACAGCAGACCTCTTCTGCCTCACCCGCTGCTGCCCTCAGCAGTGTGTTTCGGTCAGTCGTCCTGTTCTGTTCCCCACTCTGTCTGGTGAATCCTCTCACCTCCCGTGACTCTGGCCTGTACCCCAGCTCTTGTATGCATAAATAAATAAATCTTTAAAAAAAAAAGAGCTATATCAGAAATTTTAAAAAAGAAGACAAAATCAAGCATTTAAGGTAATAAATTTGAAAACTTTGAAAGTAGAAAAATTCCTGAAAAACAATAAGGTACCAAAATTAATTCAATAATTTAATTCTAATAAATAAATTCAATCACTGATATTTAAAATCTCCCAGAGAAAATATTAGTTTATCTGGTTTTACTGGTGAGTTGTACCAAATTTTCAATAAACAAGAAACCCAAATACCTTAAAATGCTACCAGAAAACATGAAAAAAGACAAATATGCTCAAATAATTTCAGGTGGCTGAAATATTCCAAAATCAGATTATTTAAATCCAATGTAGATAGTACGAAAAAGGAGAATTATCGGCCAATGTCACTCAAATGCCAGTAGATGCAAAAATTCCAAATATATATTAGTTAGCTAAATCCAGCAATGTATAATAAAAATAACATCTATGACCAAATTGATGGATTTATCAGAGGGCAAAATTTAGTATCCATTAATGACTCTACCTGAAAAGAAAAAAAGAAAGCAAAACTTTTGAATAAATAGTGGCAAATCTCAATCTCGATAGTGATATATTGAACATCTCTATTTTCACTTGGTATTTTATTGGAGATGCTAGCCAGTGCAGTCCTTTACAATTACCTACATTGCCTTAAGTGATCCTCAACACATTCCTTATTTTATGGATAAGGAGACTAAAGCTCAAAGAGGTTACAGGATATGCCCAGGTGCTAAGGGAATGGGAAGATAACTAAAGTCCCCTGACCGAAAATGCTATGGTGCAAGCAACTTTTTTCCCCTTTGAAGAAAATGGCATTTGGTGCCTATATTGCATCACTCTATAGTGAGGACTAAGGGGTGTATATTTAAGACCCAATACAGACTGTTATTTGATCTTTCTGGACACCAGTTTTCTTAGCTGGAAATGGAATTAACAATTTCCTATTAAGTCACCAGGTTGTCATGAGACTTTATGAAGTCACTTTAGCAAACTGAAACAAAAGAAAACAACCTCAGTATACTGCACTTCATTTTTACTATCAACATTTCAACTATATATATGAAATTTAGGATATCCTGTTTTCTTTGGTGGGGGGCATGTTGGTGAGCTGCATAAATGCAGTTATCTTGAAAGCAGTAAAAACATAATTACAATAAATTAAAAATCAAAATCAACAGACAGCTATAAATCTGAGACATTCTCTAGGGTAGGAAGAGGGAGAAGGAACAAAATGGGTGGGAAGAGTATAAGGGACTATGGTGATGGTACATGGGTGAGCTGGTGATGGGAATTTCACCAGGATGAGAAAAACACACTATACAAAAAAGAAAAGTAATGTAAAATATATATAAAATTTTAAAAAATAAATAAAATAAATACTTTAGAGTAAGACAGGCCAAACGGTTTGTGCTGACGACCAGGAGTCCAAGTTTTAGTCTTAAGTGTGAGTGGAAACTTTAAAGGATCTTTTTTGATGAATAAAACAATCCAATTTTATATTTTCATAAAGCACAGTTGGATGCTGAAAGGATAATGATTTGGGAGGAGTGAGGTTAAAAAGAAATCTGAGCATTCAAATGGTCCATACTAATAAGTTTAACATATTTCCTCAGTAAGAATCAAAATTTACAAAGCTAAATTTTTGGTGTAATGTATATGATGGAGACTTGAGGACCCCACAAACTGTCCCCATCTGTAGGAACAAGCTGAGTAATGTCTTAAAGTACTCCGAGAACTCAATTTTTCAACTATTGGCTGCCACTCTGTTTGCTCATGTACTGTCCTTTAGCGAACAAAGTAACATGAAATGTGTTCATGACATTCTTGGTCGTCCTCTGTTGGTTCATGTCCTCTCATGCACCAGGGCCAAACAATCACTGCTCTGTAATTGCTACTAGGGAACAGGGCTGGGATATCCATCGTCGCTGGTTATGGAAGCTGTTCATTTGGCTCTGAAACCTGAAGCCATTGCCCACGGTTAATAGAAACACAGTGTGTCCATTCAGTGACCTCCTTGCCTTCTCAGCAGAAATACCCTACTTTGGCAATCTGGGTTTTCCCATAGTAGGTAGATTTGGCACCATAGATGATCCTCTTAAGGGCTAGGAAAGAAACAGGCTCGTTCACCTACACACTGAAGGAACAGTTCTTTGGAATAGCCTAGAGACTCAGGACTTAAACCATGACCATTGTATAAATAACCGGTGACATTCTCTTAACCCAATACCATCGGTTTGGTGGAAGTAGGGAGAGAAAAGCATGGGAAGGTGAAGGGGTTCCTTAAAGTGTTGCTCACCTTCCACAAAAAGAAGGACAAAGTAAACTTCTCAGGAACTGGCACAGACACCTGGCTGTCACCCAAGGGAATGAAAAATAAAGGTCTCTCCCACAGGGATGAGACAAAAATATAATCAGAAGCTACCCCTAGTACTGAATCCTCTTCAGTATGACTGTCTAGGGTGTTTTGAATTACAGAAATACATTTTTTTTTTCTGGAGGGCATGGGGGAGGAAGGGGCCCAAGTCCTGGGGCGTGCCAGGACATCTTGGGTCATCCCTCCCCCTCGTCACTGTTCTCAGTGCTGCAGTTTTCAGAAGCACACCCTCTGCAGCATCACCTATCACAACAGCTTTAGTTTTCTTAAAAGCAGTCTTTTAACCATTTATAGCAAAGAAGAGTAGTCAGAATTGCTTTAAGTGATCTCCAGGGAATGGGAGACATGTTTGTCTAAAGATGGGAGTGAAAACTTGCCAAGACAAACAAATTCACAGACAGCTAAATTCTTTATAATATGGAAATTTACCCTTGAAAGTCCCTAATATTATAAAAACAAGAAGGCAAATAAATTCAGACTTTGGGTCCATAAAAAGCCTCCTTTGGAATTACCCTGAAAATAAAATTGTCTTGCCTCCTTAATGTCAGAACAAAACATGAGTCAGCAAAGACTTTGAAATGGCAGCTTTGCAAAATGGAGAAGTCAAATTAATTCACCCTATAAATCAATATACCAAAATTTAAGAGCAAGAACTGCAGATGACATTAATGACAGAACTATATTCACACAATCTGCTGCAGAAAAGGTCATGGGCATACAGCCATTATTTGACCTCAAGTACATATGTAATTGAATATGCACATAACTGCTCTTTAAAGCATCAAAATGAATTTAAAGGGTGAGTGTGACTTATGGAGAAAGGATATGACTGTGCGTGCAGTCAAAAACTTACATGAAAATGTACAAAGGAAAGATACTACATTTCAATTTAATTAAGAATATATATAAATCATTCCCTCACTGTTTCAAACCCCTCCTGCGTTAGACATGTATTTCTCGTTTATTCTGCTGAAAATTCCTCAAGTAAATTTTATTCATCTTTGACTTTCCTACTCTGCCAGATTCAGGGTCATGGATGACAGAATATCTTCAATAAAGAATGAATAATTTAGACACTTTTGTCAATAGCTAAGCAGTAAAAATGAACATATATTTTTTACAGTCTACTTTGAGTTTGGTTGATCTAACCTCAGCTTCAGTCTGTAAACAGCAGAGCTAATTGGTGGAGGAGGTGGGACAATCACCAGTGCTGGATAGAAGCCACTCAGAGTCTTAGACTAAACTCTAAAAGTATAATTTATGTTCAAGGACAAAATTTTACATAAAAATAGCATGCCACATGGGTGAGTTATATAGCATCTAAATGATATCTCTTAAAAAATTAAAACATCTTATAATTAAAATATATCTTATTTGAAGTTTCCTAATGTCATTATTATCTGGCTTTCTGAAGGGAACATAAATATGCTTACAGTCACTTGAAAACTAACATTTCTTAAAGAATCCAGTCCATAAAATCATGCCAGAGGCTTTACTTATCAGCCATTTAACCTTGATGTGGCATTATCACTTATTGTCAGAGTTGACCCATTTAACAAAGAAACTGAAGATCCAACAGTTGAAATACTATTAGCTTGATATAGGTAAAGCAAGTTTCAAAACCAAAATTTTCTGACTCCAAATAAATAGTATAAAAATCCTAGGTTTTTTTTTTTTTTTCTTACTCACTAATGGTATATCTGGGAGATAGGAAAGTGAGTTGTGCTTACTTCAGGATTAGAATTTTCCTTGGATAGTTATTCAGCTTAAAAATTAATAAACAGCGCCTCCCTGGTGGCGCAGTGGGTTAAGCAATGCCCTATGAAGCAAACTGCAGCCACTGCAGCACGAGTTCGATCCCTGCCGCCGGCCAGGGAGGGGACCCACATGGTGTGGCAGACCTCTCCTGTCTCGCCCACTACTGCCCTCGGCAGTGTGTTTCAGTCAATCTGCCTGTTCTGCTCCCCACTCTGTCTCTGATGAATCCTCTCACCACCCTGGACTTTGGCCTGTACCCCAGTTCTTGTATGCATAAATAAATAAATCTTAAAAAAATAAAATAAACAAAAACATTACTAAATAAAACTAGTTAAGTATTTAGCATCTTATGGAAAACTGATAAAGATTGGATATAATTCATGTTTTAAGCTTAAAAACCTAACAACTATCCTGATACTCAAGATTACTATTTAATTCAATGATTAAGTTTCTGTTCATAAAAGTTTGCCAAATTTAGTCAATAAAAGTAAAATTAGCATTCAAAAAATAGCAAATAATTTTTAGTGCTATATACATAGACACATATACAAACACACACTAAAATGTGTGAGTGTGTGTATGTATGTGTGTATATATACCTTAGAAACTGTTTCCTATATTTTATTTGGCAACCTTACTAAGCCTTTGCAAATGGTTAACTGTATCATTGCATTAAAAAACAATGAGAAAAGCTAAACCTCTATGGCCATGCAATATTGTACAAGAATTCCAAATACCCGGAAGTTCAAAATACATAGCCTTCCCTAGCACTTAGTACTTAAATGAAATATGGAGGTCTATGATCACCCATGATGAAAATTAAGGGAACTTTGACTTATTTAACAATGTTATAATTCCAACACATGAAAAGGACACATGGTCTGTAGAACTTGTATTTTTCTGGACTAGACAACAGTCTCCTGGTTTAAACCAAAATGAATATTTAAAACAAATGTGTTTGGTTGTAATGTTGCTATAAGTGGACCATTTATTTCTCCTTATAAAACCTAGAACCAACATGACATCTGGAATTTGATAGCATCCTAAACACTAAGTGCAGTAGAGGTCAAAGCACAAGGTTTGCATTAAAGGACTTGCTAATGGTTAGCAAAAAAAGCAAACTTAGAAATTATCTAGTCAACCACCCTCTTTTACAGATAGATAGTTGGGGTTCTACTCTTTAAATTTATACTCTATAATCTACAAAGACTATAATGAGAATGAAAAATAGACAACATATGTGAATTGTTCCAAACTGAGTAGCAAAGACAACTAGATGAATTATATACCCAGCACTTGTAAATATCATCTACTCCATTCTTCTTATCTTAAAGATAAATGACCTTCCAGTTTGTAAGAAGTTAAGGTTTAGCTAGAGCCACACCCTTTGATTACCCATCCAACATTTCTACCAGCTTCATTATGTGCTCTCTTAGCTACCAGCATAATGGCTGTAAGTTTAAGAGAGAGTAGAACCTTATCCCACACTTTTAAGTCTAACACAAATATGCTAAATGTAGAGTTTAAGGAAATAAAAGGTGTCAAGGAGACACATAAAGCACATAAAATAGAAACTAAAATAGTAACAGGATTGGCAATACAAGAAGCAAGTTGACACCATGTTGAAGATCATAACAGCAGTGGGAATTGTTCTAGTTTCCATTGTGGCACCCTTAACAGGAGTCAATCAAGCAGTCCTCACTTGGACTTTTGGCAGGATAGGCAATATTACCGTAACAGGGTGGTCCCCAGGAAAAGGGAAGTTCCAGGATCCTGGTCCCACCCTAGGTAGGGTGGAGCTGAGCAGGGATAAGAAGATGCTGGAGAGAGGAGATAAGAGGACAGAAGGAAGGAAGGAAGAAGGAAGCAGGATGGAGAGCAGCAAGGAGGCGTGGAGGAGGCACATGGAGCAGAGGGATATGTGAAGAAACTGCACTTGCTTCTTGGTCTTGGACTGGCTGGAACAGATGTGGGTGAGTCCCGTGGGGAGGTTAACCATGGCAGCTTTCATCTTGATTTTGATTTTGCTATTTTCCTCCCGGATTTGTCTGACTCTATCTGACCCTTTTCTATGGGTCTCTACTGAAAGGTCCCTTAGACTTGTGGTAGGCTTTTGGGCCTTGCTTTGGGCCAATCCTATTTGGCTGGACTATTACCCTCAAGGAGATGGGTAACTTTGGATGCTTGACTTAGTAACTATGTTCTTTGTCCTTTCTGTAATGTACCCTAGTTGTATTAAAGTTCCTTTCCATTAAAGGTCTTATATGTTTGTCTTAATGCAGCGGATGGCAGAACCCATTTAGAAAGGGCGGGTTTGGGAGCTTTGGGGTGCCCCTCCCCCTGCCCCGTCACATTACCATCACAGCTTCCAACATAAAGCATTTAATAAGACTGTACAAAACGAGTGGCTCTTCCTCCAACAGAGCAAGTCTGCGAACATATAAATATCAGCATCTTTACATCAAGTACTGAATATGTTTTTTGTACTCAGAACTGATTTAGACGCACTCAGTTAAAAGGTCATTTCAAAATTCATTCCTTTAGCCAAATGGTATGAGAAATTACTTCAGTCTGCTTTTTTGTGGATGGATCTATAGGTAGGTAGGTGGACTGAGTGAGAGAATGACAAAACACCTTCTAAATAGCTACATTGTGCCAAGGACAGTACTAGGTGCTTTTACATGCATTTCAATCCTATGGCAAGTGTGTGCATAAAACCCCATCATCTCTGACATAGTACGGAGTGAGACCTCAGAAGTTAAGTGAATTTTCAGTGCCTGCAGAACAGGCTGTACAGTCTTATTAATTAATTATTAATTATAATTAATTAATTATTAATTAATTAATAAGACTGTACAGTCTTATTAAATGCTTTATGTTGGGAAAGTTGAGATTTGACCTTAATGCTTCTGAGAGTAAATCCATTATAAAGCAACAACGCACAAGATGCTTCTAATGGAAACTAATTTTGGTCTTAAACAACTATAATCAGGCTTTCTTCCTATTATGAGAAGAGTGGAAAATAATTATGGGAAAAATCTTACAAACCAAGCAAATTACATGAAAATATAAGACAATGGAAAATTTGGCTTAGTTTGTTTGAAAGGGAAACTGAAGAAGCCTTGATCTAGAGAGAAAATAAGGAATAACTGTTCAGCCAAAAAGGCAGCGAAGGTAAAGAACATAGGAAGAGTATGGGCAAGGAGGAAGCAAGAAAAGGAACTAGGTATCATTGGTCCACAGCATGAAGATTTAAGTTAGTGAAAGAAAGCTGGTCAGTCATAAGTAAAACCATTTGGACATAATAACTATGCATCAGAGTATCTGGTCATCAATGAGTAACTTAAAAATAATGTGGGAGATTTATTTATTATGTAACAAGTAAAATTAGATTAAGTGTTGGTAGTTTTATCCATATTGGTGGGGAAATAAGGAACTCCCTCCCCTTTAACACAACTTTAGGGCAGCTTGTGCTTGGAACATAGGACATTACCCTGCATTTTGTCTTTTATGTACATGGAACAGACTTTAATCCTGTAGAGAGAATAAAATTAAAGCCAAGACTATTGGCATCTTAGAAATAAATCTAACATTTCTGATGTTTATATCGCTTTTCTAAAAAAGGGACAGGGGTGTGGTTTTTAGGACTGGAAAATGCTTTCTAAGAAATTAATCGTCATTTATTAATGTAAAATTAAATAACGAAGTAAAATGTCTGTAGCCAAAAAGCAGGACTTTCAAATAAGATTATATAAGATACCTGTAATGTATGCAACCATTTCAGAGCCTGTGGTTTCAAAAGAGGGCACTTCTAAGAATTAAACTCTAAACTATTTTGAGGAGCCCACTTTTTATTCAACAGTGCTCTCACTGTCCGAATAGCAGCAATAGACTCTTTGTGAGCAAATAGCACAACCCAGGGTGGAAATTAAAATGACAAAGCGGGTGGTGTGAGCATCTCAACCGCGCAGGATCTCTCCGGTAACACTGCTTCAGGCAGTCTGCCAACTAGTAACATTTTAAAAGAACCCCTACTCACAACTGCACATCAAGTTAAAGGAGATTCTCCAGAAAATGAGTATTTCACGGGAAGCCGTCAACGATTCCTGCAAAGAACTGCAGTGAGTTCTAGCCCAGCCCGCTGAGAACTGAATCACCGCGGAGCAGGCTCATTTCTACAAGCTTCATTTACCCTTCCGGTTTGTTTTCTAGTCAGTCCTCCGATACTTACCGGCGGTTGTCAGCATCGAGTCTTCGTGTCTTTGTTTTCCTTTTGTCCCATCAGCAGGTTCCAGCTTGACTGAGAGCCGCACTGTGTCCAGGCAGACTGGAGGCGGGTGCCGCAGTCAGCAGCTGCCCCCACCCTCCCCACCAAAGACTTTTTTTTCTTCTTAAAGAGATAGCTCTATCATCAACCTTAGCAAAATGCAGCGTGGTTGCTGGAGCTGGTGGTGCAAAATAACAGTAAGTGCATTCTCATCAAATTGCAAAGATTGACTTTTAGGCTAACAAAGGCTGACTGTATTCAACACTAGACAATGTGACCTTAGGTAAGTCCTTCCCTGTCTCTTTTGCCTCCTAGAAAAGGAACAGTCGTGACCAGGCAATGTCTGGTCTGGAAATCCTATAATTTATTAAAATTAAATACAAAGACATCAGTAGCACACACTTGCTGATAAAATACAATAACACGTTATGCTTGCATTGCAAGTTATAGCCCACAAAGCATATTTCATATTTTATTCAGATTTGGGTATGAGCTTTCAAAAGTTAAATCAAAATTCTTTGCAATTAAGATTCAAAATGCCTTGCAAACTGTGAAATGCTCTACAGCTATAAAATATTCTAAGTTTTCATTGCTACTCTCACTTGAGTAATAAAAATGTGACCAAAATATCAAACATATCTATCTTCTTGCTTCATACAAATGAGGGTTGTGAAATACCCAAAGTTTGCTTTTCTGAATACTCCTTACTCTCCTTGAGTGCACCATAGTTCTCATTATAGCCTCCTACCAGAACTGCGTACTTCACCAAGAGAAATCTAGAACGTAGACCTATGTATGACAATTGGAGCGTGGAAGCTCCTGGTTGCTTTGCCTTTGAGCATCTGAAGAAATTAGCTACAGCAGCTCAGCAAACTCCACAGCTGAGAAGGTAAAACTGGTCTCTCCTGGGAAGGACCAAGGCAGATCCCAAACGCCAGCATTCAAACAGAAGCAGAGACCCTGTCTTGTGCCCTGTAGCCCTACTGAGGACCTCCATATAAGACACCAATCTAATATTTTGTTTGGATCCAGATGTACACATAATTTCCCGGGAGGAGTTGGAAACGTCTTGTTTAAACAAAATCTCTGTATAACAAGTTTCTGTTAGGGAAAGGAATGTCTTGAAAGGTCCTGTTGTCTGATTCTTACCATAGGGCCATGAAGGCCGCCAGTAGTCTTGTTGGTATGCATCCATAGAGGTGAGCCTGGCCCTTCCAGAAGTCACATCAATTCTAACAACACCTTTTTGGTGGTCATCAAATTAACCAACACACAGGTGGGTCTGAGCTCCTATTCTGTTCGGCACTTAGCTCAACACTGGGGACTGCAAGATGACTCTAATTTCTTTTTCACTTAGCATGGCAGAGTTCTACTCAGAACTATCAGAGTCCCATTAGGGCAAAAGTTACAAACTCTAAGTATTTAGAGTCCCCCATTCTCTGATTTTCCAAAGAAAGTGGGTTCCTAGGTCATGTTGTTTTGCTCCGTATAGAGGTGTTATGGGTGTATAAACCTGGAAAGAACAAGATCAGACTTTCTAAAAGTGCTGACCTGACTAGAGAAATCTACAGCAGGGCAGCAAGGAATCCTTAGGAGAAGGAAACCTTGAGAAGACTTGAGAGGCTGGGGAAAAGGCAATAAGAGGGAAGAGATTTGAAATGTTTCCATGATGAGTGACACTTTGGGGAAAGATTTAGAAAGTGAATTTTTAGAAAGTCATGCTACAGTATATGCAGTGTAATTCTGTCTTCAGTACCCTCAACAAGAGAAAAACTTTAGGAAAAACAAACAGAAGCCCCTCTTTCCCTTTACACTTCCGTGGCTGTCTTCGGAATCCTCCTGAACATGATACAGTGCTGAGTCACATTCAGCTCTGGGTGTGAGAAGACATATTTGGGTTACAACGAGTTTATTGCAGGTGACTGTAGCTCTTAGCTGTCTTGGCCAGAGAGTCCCTAAGTATGGATAGCCTTCTGTTACAGCCTCTTCATCCCTACTGCTCTGTGTCCTCTAACTTCTTTCTCTCTTTCTGCAACAAATTCAAATTTCTCCCTGCTTCCCTATGGTCCTGTGTGCAGGCAAGAAGTGGATTGTGGGCTAAGCCTGCTGTCTAAATCCACACTGGTACAGTCAATTATACAGAATCCAAAGGTTTCATGCTATCACTCATTTGCTGGTATTTCTGCAATTAAATGACAAAACCTACACTTTTTTCTTAATTGACAATAATTACTAATTAAAAGACAGCTAGTGTTTATTTTAGAAAACATGAGAAATATGACCTATAAACTTACTATCTGGAATAACTATTCTAAGTTTTTTTTAAAAGATTTATTTATTTATGCATACAAGAATTGGGTACAGACCAGAGTCGCAGGAGGTAAGAGGATTCACCAGAGACAGAGTGGGGAGTAGAATAGGCAGACTGACTGAAACACACTGCCAAGGGCAGCAGCGGGCAAGACAGGAGAGGTCTGCTGCGCCATGTGGGTCCTCTCCCCGGCTGAGGATCGAACTCGCACTGCTGAAGATTCACAGTTCAACCAACTGTGCCACCAGGGAGACCCTCTCTATATCAGTTTTGTATTGATTTTTCCCACTTATCATACCAAGAATATTTCCCTCTTTGAGAGCTTGTGTGGAGGTTCTAGCAGGGGAGCGCAGCTACTCGTATACCCTCGACCGAAGACCGGTCCGTCTCTATTGGGGAAGGCCGTCCTCTTCAACCGAGCGCGCAGCTTCGGGAGGGACGCACATGGGGCGGGGAGGGAGGAAGGGGACACCCGCCCAGCCAGCCAGATCAGCCGAATCAACCCTGGCGATCAATGGGGTGACAGGTGTCCCAGCCAGATCGCCCTCACATCCTATTTCCCTCTTTAATGCTTTGAAAACTCATTTTTAATATTTGCATAACCCTTCTTATACCCATACCATAATTTATTCAACTGAAGGGCCCCCATGTTTAAAAAAGTTTTTTTCTAAGACATGGCACATGTGGATTATTTCAACCTGAGGTCAATCAAAACCTTTAAGCCTCATGAGAAACTTCCACACCTCTTTCAAGAACAAAACCTTGGACTATTACCCAGAATTAAGGTTCTTACCATAAATAATACTTCCAACATATAACTTTCTATCTCAAGGCCTTCTGAAGCTTCTGGTTGCACTTGTCCTTGGTGGTACTGGTGCCAGCAAGGGGACCCAGTGCACACATATCAAGAAATATGGCTGCTTTCTGCAGGAAAACATCATGATGAAAGAGAAAACCAAATTCACAATATGGTGGACTCACTGAAAAGTATATTAAGGATGGAAAGACTGAACCTGTTGAGATAACCATCAATTTGTTAAAAAGAGAATCCTCTCACTTCCCCCACCTCACCTCTGACCTGCACCCCAGCTCTTATATGCCTAAGTAAATAAATCTTAAAAAAAAAAAAAATGAAATTCTCTTCAACAAATGGTGCAGGGAGAAGTATATAGTCATACTATATACAAAAATTAATTCAAAATGGAAAAAGAGTTGGATGTAAGACATGAAACCAGGTCTCAGGCAAAAAACTGACATTGGCTTAGGGAATATCTTTGAGAATGTGACTCAAACTGCATAGAAAACAAAAGCAAAAATAAACAAATCAGAATACAGCAAACTGAAAGACTTCTGTGTGGTGAAATAAACTATTATTAAAATAATAAAAAAAAAAAAACACCATACTGGATGGGAGAAAATATTTGTAGATGATACCTCTGACAAGGGGCTACTACTATTCAAGATCTACAAAAAAACTTATACAACTCAATAAGAAGAAAACAAATATCCAAAATAAAAAAAAAACAGGCAGAATAAGCTCCTCTCCAAAAATGATAAACAGATGGACAACAGGCACATGAAAAAATGCTCATCACAACTTATTATCAAGGAAATGAAAATCAAATTCATAATGAGATACCACCTTATAGCCATGAGAATGGTCCATATCAAAAAGACCAGAAACAATGGGTATTGGTGAGGTTGTAGAGAGAAAGAAACTCTCCTACATTCTTGGTGTGCATGTAGATTAGTCCAGTTCCTACAGAAAACAGTATAGAGTTTACTCAAAATACTAAAAATGGATCTACCATATGATTGAATATGGTGTCTATCCAAATAATGCAAAACACTAATTCAAAAGGACATATGCACTCCCATGTTCATTGCTGTACTATTTACAGTAGCCAAGAACATAAAACAACCTAAGTGCCCAAAAAAGATGAGTGGATTGTGAAGATATGATATATATCAGTAATGAAATATAAGTAAAGGATGAACTCTTGCCATTTGCAACAACATGGATGGAACTGGAAGGGGTTATGCTAAGTGAAATAAATTTGACTGAGAAAAAAAAAATACTGTATTATTTCACTCATTTAAGAAATTTAGAGAAGCAAAACTAAATTAAACCCAAAAACCCTCAAAATCTCATTGCAGAATTAAGGTTCCCAGAAGGGTGAGGAGTGGGAAACAAAGAGAAAAGGGGGCCAATAGACGATGGTAGAAGACATTGGTTCATTGGTGGTGGTAGGTTGAGTGTGGTAATGTATATTTTAAGAACTGTGAACTTATACCCCTAAATCCTGTACAAATCCTGTATTGGTTTACAGAATTGTAAACCAATGTTACCTCAATAAAAAAGGATAGAATTAAAAAAAAATGCGCAATGATGAAAAACAAACATGGAGTCTCTTGGGATTGTTGCAAAACAAGAATGAATAGTGCATGATGCTGTGGGGGCACATGCTTTTGCCAGGTATGAGGACCTGTAGCCCAGGGGGTTATTTAACAGAAATTGGTAAAGGGCGAATGGAACTCCTGATTCAGACTAGGCCTTGCCCAGAGCATTCTGCAGGACCACACGTTCCTCAGATGTTGGACTTATGGAACTTTATGGAAAACTTGCCACCATAGGAACTGCCAAGAGTTGAAGCCTTATTTGAGCTATGTAGGACATTTAATAATGTCCTATGTGACATTTCATAAAGTGAACCCAACTTTACGGAAAAAAAAAAAAAATAAGCATAGCCAACTGTGTGAACCCAGCCCAGGTGCTCCCTAACAGCTGACAGTATGTCCACTGCTCCATCAGTTAGTAGTGGTAAGAAGATTGTCCAAGGTCACACAGAACTTGCAGAGTCTGAGCTCTGATTCTAGTCTATGTAAACAGCAGCCATCAAAGTCAGACAACATTTCTGCCTGTAGGAGGTTTGGACACTCTCTCATTTCTTAGGGCATTCATGGTCTCATTCCTTTCCAATGACTGCTTGTAGGACAGTCTTTCTCTGCTGCAGGCACCCCAATTTCAGTGAGACATTCTATATTTTTTAAAACACTCTGCTCACCATTGCTGCTAAGCGTCCAGCTCAAAGAGTTGAATCAGTGCCACCTGAACAGCAGTCAAAAATAAAAAACTAGGGACATTTATAGAAACATGGATGGAGCTAGAAGGAATTATACTCAGTGGAACAAGTCAGAAGGCAAAAGAAAAATATCGGATGGCTTCGTTTTTAGGAAAAATACGCACCTCTCATCTCAGCTACCTTAAATCTTGTACATCCCAGATGATGAGCCTAACAGTAACAATAACCTGAACCCTAATTCATACTCTAACCCAAAACCAAACACTAACCCAGATCCTAACCAGGACCCTGGCCAGTTCCCTAACCCTAAACTGTAATCTAAACTTAATGCTTAAAGAGCATACTTAAACTGCAATTCATACCCTAACCCTAACAGGGCTGGGTTCACACAGTTGGCTATGCTTATTTTTCATATGCTCTCATTCTCTCCTATGTTCATCTACCTAATCACTTTCTTACTCTTGAAGCTATCAAAGAGGCCACAAAATGGGCCTAGGACGGTTAGTAAATGCCAGAGAGTGACTGCCTAAAGACTACTGTGGAATGATAAACTGATAAACAGACCGGATAAGGGGACTGGCTGGTTTGCTACAGGAAAGAATGAGGTCAGGTCTTCATATGAGTGACTGCGGTCTGCAAATACTAGGTACATACTTCATCTGATGGCCGTCTGGGAGCTGCACATAAGGGCTGACCTCTCAGCAGTTCAGGCCACCCTCCCCTGCTATTAACCTACTGTTGACTAGAAGCCATCCTGATTAATAGTTGATTAACACCCACTTTGTATGAAACATGTATTATGTACTTATCCTTATAATAAAGTTAGCTAGACCAAAGAAAATGTAATTAAGAAAATCATGAAGAAGGCCTCTCTGGTGGTGCAGTGGGTTAAGCACGCACTATGAAGCACACTGCAGCCACTGCAGGATGAGTTCGATCCCTGCCGCTGGCCAGGGAGGGGACCCACATGGCACAGCAGACCTCTCCCGCCTCGCCCGCTGCTCCCCTCAGCAGTGTGTTTTGGTCAGTCTACCTGTTCTGCTCCCTGCTCTGTCTCTGGTGAATCCTCTCATCTCCCTGGACTCTGACCTGTACCCCAACTCTTGTATGCATAAATAAATAAATAAATAAAATCTTTTTAAAAAATGGTTGAAAGGGTATATTTTTTAAAAAAAGGAAATCATAAAGAGGAGAAAATGCATTTACAATAATGTACAGCATTTATTGAAAAAATTCATGAATAAGTGGATCCATGCAATTTAAAGCCATGTTATCAAGGGTTAACTGTACATTGAAAAGTGATTGTAGAAATAATCCTCTATTGCTTTTCACCCCACTCCCCACACTAGGGTGAACTTTTCAAGTAAAGAACAAATAATTTCCCCTCTCTCACTTCCTCCTCAAAGGAACAAAAACCTCATATAACAGGTACTCTGCACCCATAGACAACACAATATTTTTCTTTTCAAGGAAAAAAATAAACTGTTATTGCCCCCAAGGAATGGGGTCAAAGAGAGTCAGTGCCTGATAGGTTGCTCTGCAGAATTTAGACAAGAGGTTGCAAGCTGGCAGCCGTCAACCTGGAGCAAGACAGGCAGAGCAGAAACACTGGACAGACTGCACAGAGCAGAAGCAAAGCAGAAGCAGAAGACTGGACAGAGCTGGTCACTGAATGGGACCACGAGCAGCCAGACTCCTCCCAACCATGCCTCTCCCACAGCCCCTGCCTGTGAAGGGGGGAACACTGCAAACTCATCTGGGTAAGGCCGATTTCTGTGAGTGTCCTGTTCTTTGTAGAATAAGAAATGTGACTGGTTTTGACAAAAATAATACCTTCAAGTCTGCCCTGCCTGCCTCTCCAGGTTGTTTTGCGAACTAAACGAGCCTATATACCCATAAATAACGTGTAAAGGAAGATGCTTTGATACAGTTTCTGGAACAATGTCTTACATGGGGCAGTTAAAGAAAGCACTGAATTAATTACACAATACACATTAAGAAAATAGTGGTGTTTTATCTGCCTTTCCCTTATATAAGAACAAGTGGGAAAAAAAGGGAGGGGGATTAAAATTAAAATTAAAAATATGTGGTTTTTTTGGTTCAGGAAAATGATGATAAATCTGATTTTTCCCAAAAAAGAAGGAACACTATTTGCAATTTTCCTCTAAATATACAATTCCATTTAATGACAATTTTTGAAAAAGGGATGAAGCAAGTTGTAGAGATACTCACAATAACATTCCGGTTCGCCTTAATTTTAAAATGCAGAAGTTACACTGAACAGTTCATTTCACTGGCTCATGTTAAACCAAAAGGAAAATATGAATTCATGAGGTATGGAAACTAAAAAAAAAAAAAAAATGTTCTCACTGAGCCTTGAGCCTTGGAGGGTCATCAAGATCATCTTTCTGCTTCAGGCCAACTTAAACCTAAACTGCCTCTGGGCACGGCAAACCTGCCATGCCACCTGTTCCTCATTCATCAGTGTGATATCCTGAGTTCAACATGCCCTCTTGAATGCTGGAAGACACTCTGTGCATGATGACAGCATTTTTCCTTGGATCATGAAAGTGAAATGTATTTATTGAGTCAAGGTACAAAAGCAGATGATGACTTCATGTGGACCTTGGAAAGCTGCCTTCCATTCTCTGGTATGCCATAATAAAAACTTTACTAGGTTATAAGGATCCATTTGCCATAACAACATCATCCCAGAGCGTGGTACAAGACAATTAGAGACCACTTTTATGCCACAGAGCCCACCAAAATTATTCAAAGTATCTAGTCCTAAGTTTGCTCAAACTTACCTGCCTTACTCATTCCTTTTTGCAAAAACCACAATAAAGGCTCAAGACCATACTTTCGCCTCTGCTTCTTCACTGACCCTGGTACCTCTCTGTGTGGCCCTATATGGCATGGTGTATGCCCTCCTCTCGCAAACTGTAAGGAGTAAAACTTCTTTCAATGGCACTGATCGCTCTGTCTTGTCACCCAGTCACCTGGACAAATTAAATCCTAGGAACAAATGAAGCCGGGGGATATTAAAGACCAGTATAAAGAAAAGCAACTGCAGGTGAGAGACAGGGGGCCTCTTGCATGATCTTGCTTCTTTCCCTTTGCATGTGGTCTTAGAAACAAAGTACTAACAACAGTGCCTATGAGCCATTGCTTAACAATTCACTGCAGATCATTACTTAACTCTCGCCCCTTGTGACTTCTTCATTTTAGTTAATTGTCTCATCAGTCCAGTGACTACAAAGCAGAAGAGTTGCTGGCCCACAGACAGACCCATGGGACCCGGTTGGTGGCACAAGCATCTTGAGAAGAAGCCAGAACTTACTTTGATCTTATCTTCATGATAATACTAAGATTTCTGCTTCCATTTTCTGAAATTGTGACACATGAAGACGGAAGAAGCATGTTCCCCTATTGGTGCTGTGCAGGGCTGCCTCAAATTTCTTCCCTTTTTCTCCAGGTGTAGAATAACATCCCTTGTGTTAGGTTCTTTATGGCCTGGATCAGACACTCACCCTTGAGGTCTCCCTGGAACTTTCAGTCACCCTATCATTTCAATAAGTCTCAGTATCAAAATCAAATGCTGTAGTTAGAGTCCTCATTTCAATCTTCAGTGAGACACTGAAAAAGCTACTGACACCAGCTGTAACACAGGCACATAAATATGCAGAACAGAGCTGTCAGTTACCATGCTCACCACCGTCTTCTACAAAAGCATTTTTATAAAATCCAATCCATTCCCTTAAAGAATTTTTTCCATACGCATTCACCTTCCACTTATTTTGCATCAAATATTTAATCACATGTCTACTAGGTGCCAGATACTTGTGTTACACGGTAGAATTATAAAGATGAAAAAGCTACAGTACACAGGATTTGGGATTTTGTTTTTATTCTGATAGCCAACAGCTCAGCTAAAACAAGTCTATTTGTTAATATAAAGGAACTGGCTACACCTCAAGGCAGTGGAAGGGCAGGCAGAGGTTGGCCATACCCCCTTCCTGGCATAGTCTTCCTGGCATGGAACCCTGGGTTCCATGTGGTTCTGCAGCTATTTTGTGTCGTAGAGCTCAGCTTCAGTTTTTATAAGTTGCTCTTCGCCACATTCCAAGCACTCGTTCCTAGCGCGGGTACACCACACTTGCCCAGTCCTCATCCAGTCTAAGAATTCACTGAATTATGACACCTCGTGACCTAAGGCAGCTGCTCCTGGACATTCAGGAGTCACAATTTCCTTGACAAGGTGCCTCTGGGGAGCCACAGCTGGTCTCTCTATGTTTATCCTCTCCCAATATAAAAGGACCACGGTCTTCCTATGGTGAATTTCTCCCAAACACTTATACTCATCCACTCCTCCCACAAAACGACACCAGCTCAATATTATAAAATATATATGAGAGAGAAAAATGTGCTGGTATAATTAAAGCAGCAGGGGCATCTCTGGGTATGAAGCAGCCTTTCTTTAAGTGCTTTGCCTTATGATTTTTCAGAGAATGGATGATGCTAAGATGTAGCTAAACTGCCTATGAAATAAGAGACCTAACATTTTAATGTTTACTTAGGAGTAACCAGACTCTTTAGTAATTACCATGGGTCTACTTTAACTCAAAGATTAGCTGCAAGGAAAATGTGAGGTGAAATATGTAAAAGCATTTTATTAGCTGTTGAGCAATGTATAAATAAAAAGTACAGTCAGTTTGCTAGAAGGTGAAGTAAGCAAAAAGCTCTAGTGAACAGAACAGAATTCGCAGGCTTGGGTGCAAACCCTACCTACTCGACCCTGGGCAAGGTCCTTACCGTTCTGTGGTTTGACTTCTTTATCAGTCACTGGTCTGATTGATGTAGTGTGTATTTTCTCAAGGTAAAATGTATTCTGTATTAATGATGCCTCCCTCACTAAATTAAGGAGATTAAATGTCACTCTTAGTATGTTGCAATAAAAGTGGTCTTAAAGGAGTGGGGGGAGAGATCACGTTCCAAGAGCCTCGTTCTGGGGTGTGACCTTTCTCCCTTTTACTCCCCTAGTCAAACTGCTGCCTCAGATATTTTATTTGACCTTTACATTTTTGGCCAGGGCACAGGTTAATATATAATGCAAACATTTTGAAAAAAGCTGTTGACATTTAAAATTTGGAAGATTTCACTTGCAATCAGCTTTCTGGCTGTTTTCAACAACTGGAAGATGAGAGCATATGACCCATGTTCTCAAATGTCCACCAGTTACAGTTACAGTGGGCCAGGCTGGGAAGCTGGGAAGTGACTTTTCTTCTTTAAATGGGTTGTGTTGAATTCAGTTCACCAGTGTTCATTCAAGCTACTTTTTTCACTTGCATTTCTCCATGGAATAGATCTTGGACTTTACAGGCATAATGTCAGGCTGACGGGTGTTGCTGACATAGGGGAGGTTTTCACGGGAGAGTACTGACACCATCTAATGACACTAAAGTTTGTGAGGATGAGAAAATTACACCCTTTTCTAAGTCTGTGTCTTCCAGTGTCCTGAATCACCAGAAGAGGCACAGATTAGATCATGGTCTACCTAGTGCTTTCTCTTTACACAATTGGCACTGTCTTTCCTTTCCAGCAAAATCACAGACAGCGTGGGAAGAAAAGGATCCTCATGATAATGTGGTTGAGGATTCACACATTGCTTGAATCTTCTCTCCAACATCCCTGCCACAGATTCCCAGGGATCACTAATCAACCATCGCCTTCTAAGGCAACCCTTCTGATTCTTGAGACCATATTCTTAAATTGGACAGTAACCTAATACCCGTATTATTACTCCAAAACTGAACAGCACTTTACTGTTTTGAAAATTCAGCCACTGGCACACTCTCCTTTAATCCTCTGTAGGCCGAGTTGTTACTTATGTTATTGCTTCTTTACAAATGAGGAAATTGAGGTTCAGGGAAGTTGCATGGCTTAGCCAAGTCACACAACTAGTAAGTGGTTGCAAGACATGGTTTTCCTGATTCAAATTTCAGTATTCTTTCTATGGAAACATTGTTTTAAGGTTTATCCTGTTAAATAATACAGCACTTGTCTAGTTACTCCTTTAAAAATTAGGTACTCATATATTTCAACACAGATATCATTCCTCGCATGACTAGTTCCTATTTTGAGCTATTATTTCTTATTTCTGTAATCAAGATTCATTTAACAAAGTCTCAACGCTTCTTATTATTTCCATTTCTCCTTTAAACACAACCTTGATGGTTAATTTTATGTGTCAATTTCACTGGAATAATGGACCCCTAGGTAGCAGGCAAAACATTATTTTTGGAAGTGTCTATGAGGTTGTTTCCAGAAAATAATAACATTTTAATTGGAACCAAAGCCTGGGTGCAGGGTCTGATCCGTTCACATGTGTTTATGGAAACCCTGTAAGTGAATGCTTGAATTTGCAGTTGCCTGTTAAGGTCTAGAATTTTGGATTCACTTTCTTATTCTTCTTAATTTTCCCCACCATCTGTTACAGTACCCAATATATAGTAAATATCCCATAAATGTGCATTTGTGATTATGATAAGGAACCAAAGTGTTCTCGAGCCCCTTCTCCCTCCTAGTGGCAATCACGGGGGCGTAGTGTGTGCTAATCGAGTGGTCATTCATCTCACCATCTAGGAATTCCCATAACAAGTTGTTGAAACTTTCACTAGCATCAATTTATGTATCATTTTTTTCATTCTGCAACTTGGTCATTCTATTTTTTCCTAATTGTACATTCTGTGTTCCTTGAAAGAAATTAAAAAATATATCTGAACATCTTGAGATGCACAAGCTACATCAAATTCAGTAAGTGCCAGGTATTTTGACTTTGTCAACCTTGCAGTAACCTCACAATTAACTATGCTTACAGTAGAGAAAGGGAAGCTCACAGAGATGAAGTAACTTTCCCAGAAACGCTCACTGAGGGAAAGTCACAGTTTGAGTTCATGCTTTCTCCCTGAGTCTCTGTGGTTCAGTGAGGTTGCTGTCCCTGAAGTGGAAGGTGTGTCTATGACTTTGGAGGTGGCCAAAACAGGAAATGGAAGGACCCAATGAAAAGACCACCCCACTCCCAGCAGAAAAGTACCTGGAGATTGGGGTAGTGTTGCAGCAGGAAGGGGCGGCACAGGAGCAAGGTTCGATGGTTCTGGGCAGATGGGTCAAGGCAGGAGAGTCTTGGAGCCCTCGGTGGCTTTTCATGCTTTTATTAGTAGAGGTGGCCAGGTACATGGCAGGCATGGGTGCCCGGGGGACAGGAGGCTGGCAGGCCTCCCAGCCCCCGGGGCATCTCACCCTCTCAGCTGCTTTCTTCTCTCTCTCTGCTGCTCTGGCTGGTACTGTCAGTCCTGTTGGTTCTGTTGGTCGGTCCTGCCAGTCCTCATGACACCTCCCATTTAAACCCGTGTCCCAACTCAGGTGCATCCACTTGCGCATGCCCACCCTGGAATGCTCGCAACACCGTAGGTGTCCATCATCACAGTGGTGGGAGGGTGGAAAGACCTGATCATTCTCTGACCCTACAGGTAGGCAAGCACCCCTGGCCTGGGGAACTCATCTGAGTACTAGTTTCACTAGAAAGGGAAGCAGATTGTCATAAAAGTGTCAGCAAGCTGAGATTCTCCAAGGAACTAAGCAGCACTCTACTTCTTGTTACCAAGAGAAAATGGTACTCAGTATTGGAAGTGTTATTCCCAGGCTGGTGACAACTAGGTCCCCTCAGTTATGATTGGCATCCAGTCTACTTAGCAATTCGGTGCTTTATGGAATAGTCAATTTGCTTATATCCTGTCATCATGATTTTCTGGCCTTTCCCTAGCCCTGCAGCCACTCTTGGACAACGTGATGATTTTACTTTCAACCAACAGAGGGCGCAGTGGTATCACTAGAAATAAAAAATTCTCCACCTTCAGAGCTATTGCAGCTGCTGCTATAGTTTTAGAGTCACGTTTGCTTTGGGTTTTGTTTTTGTTTTTGGCTTTATAACACATTGTTCTAAAATAAGCTCAAATGGGTTGTTCAAAATAAGAGCCTGTTCCAATTCCTTCATTTTGCAAATGAGAAAACAAAAGCAGAAAGTTGGAGGTCTTCTAGTTGCCCCAGGTGCTCAGAGATTGGTAATTGGTAGCCAAGTGTATCACTCAAGGCTTCTCCAGAGAATTCTACCCATAACCCAGCCAGAGCCCTTTGGGAGGGAATCACTCAAACTCAGAACGGACAGAGGAGGCTCAGGAACAGTAGCCCCACTATGCGCGGCAGAGAATGGCTGAAGGAAAGTCAACATTGTTTCTCCACTTCAGGAATTTGTGAGGTAATAGGAAAGTTTAATGAGTACACAACACAGGAAGAGCAGATCATGGAAACACATGGAACCCAGAAGTGTTTAACTAATTGCAGCTGCTCTGTGCAATGCACAAGAGCACACAGGCTCAGCTGAGTGTAGACAGCACAGAGCCCACAGAGGGCTCATAAAGCTAGCCCGGCTGCCTTTGTTTTTGTGGATGATTCCTTTGTTTCCACTGATGGTTGATTTGATAGTTGATTTTGTTTTGAATGTCTGATAAAGGATTCAATTTCAATGATTTTTAATAGAGGATAGGATCATGAGAGAGGATTGATGCGAGTGACCTTCTTAGACAAAGGAGGGCTGAAGAACCTATGCCCAAGTTGCAAGGTCAGTCTGTGTTCAAGCGTAGACTTTCTGTATCTATCAATGGCAGGAACACAGTCTGCTTCAACTGTTAGCTCCTAAGGGCCAGCCCTGCTCATGGAGCTTTGTACACTATTCATGGTTGTCGGAAGCCTTGATGTGAATCTATCAACAGAAGGAGCCACGGTCCTGAGGGCCAGACATGGTCTAACATGGCAAACACCTTCTCATTTCTTATTTCGCTTTGCTCTATTTAGTCATGATCATCTTAACTTAATTTCTGTTGTCTATATACTTTTACTAAACAACTTGTGTACCTTTCAAGAATAATGCAGCAGATAAAGAAAACAAAGAACTTAAGAGAATGAAAGTTACCGAGAATGTGTAAGAAAAATGTCCTGGTTATCAACCATTATTCTGATCAGGTGTCAGGCACCTATGCCAACGTGGGCACCATGTCCATGGTTAACCTCATGAAGAAGCAAGCTCTTTGCTACTCATTGTTTTAAAGAGAGTCAATCTATTTCTTTTAGAGGGGTGGAATATACAACAATGAGTTAGCTGGACAAGAAGAGAGTTATGTTGTATCATTTATGTAAACCTTCCTTTTTTCCAAATGATTTTGCTATAGTTTAAAACAAAAAGCATATGAAAGTCTTAATAAAAGAAGAATGAAAATGGGAACTAAGGATTAAAAGAGAAAAAATAGTAAATACAGTAACACAAGTAACATAGCCTCTAATACTGAACATAAGACAAGTCTCTGAGCTTCCTGCCTGTCAAAGCAAAGGTGAAAACTGGAGAAGCGTGTGATAACTTTAGCAGAAAGAAAGAAGAACGTAGATCTTAAAAAAAAAATTTCCCTCAGAACGCAAATCTAAAAAGAATGGCTATAAGGATTCACATGCATGACTTTAAGTAAAGAAATGTTGGACAATACCTTCCATGAGAAGTTTTGCATAAATCAAAGGTATTAAATATTGATTAAAAACAGCAACAACAAAAAACCAGAAGCATACCAGTGGTATGCTAACTTGATTAAACTTCTGAAGAGAAATCTAAAATTCCACCAAGTGGAGGCAAATGGGGCAGGCGTGAGTGTCGAAGAGTTTGTTCCCATGAACTCAACTGGGATTATGCAGAAGAGGAATCTGTGAGAATCCAGCATATCTGATTTGAAATAATTGAGTTTTATCACTCACACTCACTGGCCTCTTTAAGTGTGTTCTCTGGCAGGCTCAGTGCATGAACAGAGGACATCTAGTTTGTACGTGTGCAACACACCCTCATTTCATAGCTTCATTGCTGAGTTAAATTTTGAGCAGATGTGTGTTGCTTTCTTTTTGCGAGATGAAAAGCAATGACAAAAATGATACGTTTTTTAAATTAAGTGAGCACTTGAAAAGTATCAGCTTCGTCTTACTTCAGGTTTTATTTGTTCCTAGATTCCACAGTTCTTTTGGCGGCAAAGGATTCCGCTGAAAACTCAGCACACCCGTTGTCTCCTCACTCCTTCAAAAAGCGAACAAATCTGTGGAAAGTTTCCACTAACTAAAAGAAGTTCTTCACAGTTCCGTTGTATTTTCAGATTGTGCCCATTTACTTCATTTTTAAAGCGTCTGTAATCAATCATTTAATACCTATGTATCCATTCCTAATGTGTCCCATACCATGCCGGGATACAAAAAATGACATATATTTCTTCTATTTTCACCAATATCATAAACTTTTTAGAGAGGGGGAAACATTAGTCCTGTTCTAAGCCGGATGTGCAGTCACAGCAACAGGATGAGAAGAATACCCAGGATATGAGTTGAACCAGTATAGTGTAGTTAAAGGAGTAGTAAGTAATAATATGTGTCAAATTCCCAAATGCAAATTCAAGTTGGGACTATGGTGGGAAGGAACACCAGGTATTATCCTGTTGCAACCATTCTTCATACCTAAGAGAATGAGAAATATCTAAGTACTTTACTACTCTCTGCCCTTCCCCATCTGACAAATTTCCTATATTACCCAATAGCCTTTACTTTAAAATTTTTAATTTATCTAATCTTTAGTTTTTTAATTTACCATTTTTTTAGTATCTTTAGTATCTATTTACTGTATTCACTGTATTTTTTCCCTCCAGATCCAAATTGACTCCTCAAATCTCAGTGTGGCTCCATACTTCCTATTAGATCTTTTTTTTTAATCTTTACTTAAAGTGCTGAAAACTGAATAAAGTGCAAGAAAATTATGCCAATCAGACACTGGGAACTGCACAGAACCAACGTCAACTTGAAAGTTCATCATCCCATGCATGGATTCTTGAACACATTCTCACATTCTTGCTTTTAATCCTCTTTTGGAGAACTTCCACTCAAGGCATCATCTTTTGTGCAGAGAATCATGCATGTTTCTCATCGACATTAATCCTGTTCTCAGCCAGGTGTGTATTCACAGAGCACTCAGCAACAAGATGAGATGAACCCCCAGGATGTGAATTGAAGCAGAGGATTCCAGTCCAGATTTCTTGCACAGCTGGGACATAAGCTATGTCACGGGTGTACAACATAATTATACCTGAGGCCATCTTGCAAATTGCAGGTTTGCATCTAAGTGTAGAAGCACATATAAATCTTAACCCACATGCACACATTACTGAAATGCACAGTTCACACACACCACACACAATCAAGCTGGCCAGCTATGGTTATTAATATGAAAGGACAATTATAGTCTTTAAGACTATGGTTTGTTTGTACTTTTGCCTCATCAAAAATATATCAACCAACTAAAGAATTTTTTTAGTTTCAGTTTTTTATGATTACTATTAAGGAATAGAGCAAGCTCTGGAATGACCAAAACAATGTGTTAATGACAGTGTGGCCCCCAGCTTCTTCTGTCTCCCTATACCAGAAGACCTCTTGGTTACACAGGACACAGACACTGGGCAGCAGCAATTTGAATTTATAGTTAAAAACTTGGGTCCACATGACAGATATGCTACAGTCCCTGCTATGAACCCCTACAGGTATTAACAATGTATTTTACTTTGTTTCACATATTTCAAAAAGATTGACAATGATTAATGCTCATTTGTTGGACAAACCTTTATTAAACACCAACTATGGCTTGTTCTAGGTCGTGTGGATAGGATGATTAACAAATGGCTGCAGTCTGTCACTGTTTTATAGAGGAAATTCTAGTATGAAGAAGGAAAGAAGGTCTGAGGGGGTGGCCTTTGAACTTAAAGATAAATTAGTCAACAGACTTAGAGAGAGGGAACGAAGAAAGGGTTTGAAAGTTGGACATTTCAGAGAAAGCAAACAACTAAAGCAAAGGCATGGGCACAAAAAAGCCAGAGTATTGTGGAATTGCAAAACATTGTGTATGACTGAGTATAAGGAGCAGAAGAGGGCCTTTTGAGAAATGTGGCTGGAGAGGTAATGAGGGGCCAGATCTCGTGTCACACAAAGGACCTCTTATGCCACACAAAGGAACTTGGATTTTTTTTTTTTCTTTAGGCATAAGGAACCCATTGAGGGGTTTTAAACAGGCAGCAATGTAATCAGATTTACTCTTTGGAAATCAGACCTCCTGATTAGTTAATGAGCTCGTATTTCTTTTCTTGTATGCTCACCATTGTTTTATTGTTTGGTCTTTAGACCTATTATTGATTGAAATAACAAAATGATGGGAGTTAAGAGGCTGTGCCACTTAACCTTCCAAAGTCTCAGTTTCATCTCCCTTTAAAATAGTGATTATATTATCTGCTTTACCTTCCTAGTTTGATGTAGGATTAAAGTAAGATAAAGGCAGAGAAACTAGTTTATGGAACTATTGTTACTGATATACCTGTTGGACTTCATCCATTCACTGGCACCAAGCAGATTATAGATGAGTCACTATTTATGATTGGACCAATGACAGTCAAAATTAGAAAATATTTGTTTTAATCTAAACCTTATAGACCATTATAAACCTCATAAACCATTGACTCTGGTTATATTTTGCATAGAAAAATACTGATATCTGGGCTGCAAAACAAAATGAAATCACTGCTTTTTATTCTTCAGGGATATAGCCCGGAATTTTAATTTTTAAAAGCTCTCAGGTAATTTGAAAATGAATCTAGTTTTTAAGTCACTAATCTAGTATTCCTTGAATTTACAGGTGGATTTCATTCATTTCTCCTGTGCACACAAAGCACATGCTATATAGACTATTGAAATATACCCCAAAAAACACAAAGGCAGCTATTGAGTTCATCTGAGAAGCATGAGCACTTCTAATTTTAAAAGCTAAAAACCTAAGAAAACTTCATACAAAGACATTAAACTATAATTAATCTTCCTTACTAACACAGGTATAGAAATCAGAAGTGAAGTAATTATAAATATATAGGCAATATTAAGGGGAAAGGCAAAGTAGAATCTATTTCAGGAATTGAAGAATAGTTTAGTATTAGGAAAACTGTTATTCTAATGCATCACCACTTTAATAATATTATTGAGCATTATAAAGTGGCAAGTGCTGTGTGAGGCAAGAGATATGCAAGATAGGCATTGTCTACCCTACAAAATATGTGAAAAGACAAATATGAAATAATTGTATATGGCAAAGATAAAATAAAAGAAATGGTATTTACCAAATGACAATGAATAAATTTAAACACCAAAACACTAAGAATAGAAATATTTCTAATGTGCTATCAAAATGAAATTTTTTCCTATTAATAACCAACATCCTGTGATCATCAGGAGCAAAAGATGCCTGTTGCTATCTTTATGGTTTACTATTGTTCTGGAACTTCCAACTAACAAGAAAAAAAAGGATACTACATGCAAGTAGTTGCATGGGTAGAATGCAATGCAAAAAAAGTCATGGATAGCTTGTTTTTTAAATTATTTTAAACATCGTTGTTTATGTTTTTACAATACAGGATTTTCCCCCTGAGTTGTAGTAACCATAGTTTTCCCACCACCAAGGCACCCATAATTCTCCACCATACTCCACTGTGCTCTCCTCTCTCCATGTTTTCTCCCTTTCCTTGATTCCTCCCTATCTTCTCCTGGATGTCTCATATCTATGGTCTACATCAAGTGTCAGTTTTAAAGTTTGTCTTTCTCTGATCCTTTATTTGGTTTCTCTATATTCCATACACAAGTGAAAGCATCCAATATCTATTTTCTTCCTTCTCATTCACTTTACTTAGGATAATCCCTTCCATTTCCATCCATACTGTCAAAAAAATGGCACCAGTTTATCTATTTTTGGTGGTGAGTAGTATTCCATTGCACATACATACCACATTTTCTTGATCCACTCCTCTGTTTTGGATATTTGGGTTGTTTCCATATCTTCACTATTGTAAAAATGCTGTTATCAAAAGAGGTGTACAGGTTTCCTTGTGAATTAGTGTTTTGGGATTCTTTGGGTAGATAATTAGGAATGGAATTGCTGTGGTAATTTCATTTTTATTTTTTAGAGGAATATCCACACTTCTTTCTATAGTAGCTGGACCACTCTACATTCTCACCAACAGTGTAAGAAGGTTCCTTTTCCTTCACATTCTTGGCCACACTTTTTGATTTTGGTCTTTTAATATGGGCCATTCTCACAGGGCTGAGGTGATATCTCATTGTGGTTCTGATTGACATTTGCTGATGATAGGAACAACATTTTTCCATGTACCTATTGGCCATCTCTATGTCTTCTTTGGAGAAGTGCCTATTTAGCATCTTTGTCCATTTTTTAATTGGGTTATTTGTTCTCTTTGTTGTTGCTACATGATATGAGCTCTATGTAGATCTTTGAAGTCAGCCCTTGTCAGAAGTGTGGTGTGTGAATATATTCTCCCATTCAGTAGGGTGTCTTTTTATCTTGATTACAGTTTCTTTTGCTGTGTAAAGTTTTTACTTTGATGTGATCCCTGTTGTTTATTTTCTTCTTTGTTCTCCTTGCTGCTGGAACTGAGTCCCCAAATAGGTTTCTAAATTTATGTTACAGAGTGTTTTGCCTATGCTTTCTTTTGTATATTTTTTGGTTTCAGGTCATACATACAATTCTTTTATACATTTTGAATTGATTTTTGTGCATGGTGTGAGATAGTAGTCTAGTTTCATTCTTTTGCATATGGAAGTCCAGTATTCCCAGCACCATATATAGAAGAGGATTTCCTTGTCCCAATTTATATACTTCATTCCTTTTTCACAGATTAGTTACCCATAAATGTGTGGTTTGTGGTAGGTAAATTCTAGCCATGGTAGACAGTAAACTTCGCTCATACAACAAGGGTGATATTGGGACTTGGATTATTTTTGTTCATTCTCCAGTTTACTCTAACAAGTAAATGAAATCAACCATGAAGCTGGTCTAGCATTTCTAATGAAATTATCTCAGGATAATCTGTTATAGATTTTTCTGGTCTGAGGAAATTGGCCCAGTACACTATTTCAGGAAACTTTGGAGTTAGGATGCTTCTGAGGAGGAGGGGAATAGATAGACTCCCTTGGGAAACTCAGTAATATTTTATTGAAGAAGTCGATTCTGACTCATTACATTTTTATAGAATGTACCCCCACTATTTCCATGAGTTTGTTTATTGTATGTCTTTCCGATTGCACTGTCTGTCTACATGAGATGGAGTGGAATTATTTTTATGCATTTCCTCAACTTTGTTGGCAAAGTACACTTCAGTAAACTCAAACAGATGGGAGCAGAATGCACTGTCAGTCACTGAAAGGCTAGTTTTTTGTTTGTGTTTCTTGTGTGCCTTATAATAAGGCAGTGCAAATCTGATCTTCCACTATGGATTTCAGTTTTCTTGGGGTACTTTTTCATCTCAGCCATCATGTGATTCTATTTCCGAAAAGGGTTCTTCTTGAGTCTTCCCCATATTCTTTGACTCCCTCAGACCATTTTCTTACTGAATTGTCTTTCTGGTGGTGAACAACTTCTGGACACTCCTAGAGTTTACTTTTTTTCTTGATTCCTTTCTCCTCTAGTGTGTTATTTGCATATAGGAATGCAACAGATTTTTGCATGTTGATTTCGTAGCCTACCACTTTATTGTACTGGTTTTTTTAAATGTTTTGTCATGCTTTTTTTTAAAAAAAATTTATTTATTTATGCATACAAGAGCTGGAGTCCAGGCCAGAGTTGCAAGGTGAGAGAATTCACCAGAGACAGAGAGGGGAGCAGAACAGGCAGATGGGCCAAGTACACTGCTGAGGGGAGCAGCGGGCAAGGCAGTTGAGGTCTGCTGTGCCCTATGGGTCCCCTCCTGGCTGGGGATCGAACTTGCACTGCTGTGCTGTGGATGCTTCACAGTGCAGTGCTCAACCCTCTGCACCACCAGGAAGGCCCTGTATTGATTTTTTTTTCTAACAGTTTTTTAGTAGCGTCTTTGTGGTTCACTATATGTACATACAATCATGTCATTTACAAATAGTGATACTTCTACTTTTTTTCCCGTTTGGATTCCTTTTATATCTTTTTTCACCTAATGGTGTTAGAGCTTCCAATACTATTTTGAACAGTAGTGAGTGTGCCTCTTCACTACCAAGTGACATCCTTGCTGTGTACCTAATCTTCAAGGAACAGTTTTCAGTTTCTTACCATTGAGTATGATGCTAGCTGTGGGTTTATCATACATGACCTTTACTATGTTGACATATGTTCCTTGTAACCCTACTTTACTAAGAATTTTTATCATAATGGGTGCCAAATCCTGTCATACCTTCATGGAATGCATTTATATGAGTATATGATTTTTATCTTTTTAAAAAGTATAGTGAATTGCATTGGTTGATTTGCACATGTTGAGTGATCCTTGGATACCAAGAATAAATCCCACTTGGTCATGATGATGGAGCCTCTTGGTGTATTACTGAACTTGGTCAGCTAAGATTTTGTTGAAAAATTCTTGCATCTGTGTTCATCAGGGATATCGGTCTATAGTTTTCTTTCTTTGTGATGTCCTTGTCTGTTTTTGGTAACAGAGCCATACTGACCTCATAGAATGTGTTTGGAAACATTTCATCTTCAATTTTTAAAAAATGTTTGAGAAGGATAGGTTTTATTTCCTCCTTGAAGGTTTAGAATAATTCATTGGTGAATCTGCCTGGTCATGGATTTTGTTTTTTGGGGAGAATTTTTATTACTGCTTTAATTTCTTTGCTTATAATTGGATTTTTCAGGTTTTCTGTTTCTTTCAGATTCAGTCTTGGAAGTTGTATGTGTCTAAGAATTTGTCCATTTCTTCAGGATTTTCTAAATTGTTGGCATTAATATGTTCATAGTAGTCTCCCAGGATTCTGCATTTCTTTTTTTTTTTTTTTAAAAGATTTACTTATTTATGCATACAAGAGCTGGAGTACAGGCCAGAGTTGCGGGAGGTGAGAGGATTCACCAGACAGAGTGGGGAGCAGAACTGGCAGACTGACTGAAATGCACTGCCAAGGGCAGCAGTGGGACGAGGCAGGAGAGGTCTGCTGCGCCATGTGGGTCCCCTCCCTGGCCTGTGGCAGGGATCGAACTCATGCTGCAGTGGCTGCAGTTTGCTTAGTGTGTTGCTTAACCCGCTGCACCACCATGGAGGTCTGGATTCTGCATTTCTGAGATGTCTTATAATTTCTCCTTTCCATTCTTAGTCTATTTGTTGGAGTTTTCTCCTGTTGTTCTTTGTGAGCCTAGCCAAAAGCTTGTTTATTTTTTCCAAGAACCAACTTTCGGTTTCATTAATCCTTTGGACTGTCTTTTTTGATTTCTATTTCAATTCTAGTTTTTATTATTTCCTTCATTCTACTAGCCTTTATTTATTTTAGCTCTTTTTTGTTTCTTGATGTGGACCTGTATTTATACAAACTGCCTTCTTAAAACTATTTTTGTTGCATCCCAGATGTTTGGTATATTGTGTCTTCATTTCTATTTGTCTCTATGTATTTTAAATTTTCTTCTCTGATTTCCTCATTAAACAAATATTCACACAGTAATATGTTGTGCAGATTCCACATATTTCCTGTTTTATTTTTGTTTTGATTTCTGTTTAATACCATTGTGATTAGAGAAAATGGTTGTTAGGATTTCAATCTTCATGAATTCACTGATATTTCTTCTGTGACCCTAAGTGTCGTCTGTCCTGGACAATGTTCCCTGTGTACTTGAGAAAGAATGTGTACTCAGTATTTTGGGCAGGGGGTAGACCTTCCCACCATTCCAGAAGATGGAGAGCTGGAGTACAGTTTAGAATGTTTGCTCTGCTACTGGCCCTCTACTCCAAGAGGAACAATCCAGCTCCTCCACAACACTTTCCCCTTTCAACAGTGTGTGCCTCTGTACAACCTCTGCTTCCTCTTCCACAAGTTCCCTAGCTGGACCAGGATCCCTACTCCCATTGCTTTCTACTCTAGACCACAACCCCCAGGTTCCTCTCCACACACCTCTGTTCATATAGTATGCAACTTGTTAAAGACTGTATTGATCTCTGCTTTCCAAAGGACAATTAAGCCATCTTCTATCTACAAGACTATCTCTCAGAACTGCATCCCTCTGGTTTGCTGCTCTAAGAGCTGAAACCAGTGGGACCCAGGCCTTGTAGCTGGCTCCCCTACTAGCAGTTTTACTCCCACAGCTGGTGACTGAAGACCAGAAGCAGCAAGGCTTTCCCAGCTGGAGGCTGGGCTTCCCAAGTTGGTAGCTGGAGGCCAGACACTGCCAATTCTAGTTTATGCACCTGGCAGATAAAAGCAGGGCTCACCTGGCTGATGGCAAGCGACTGGAGGTAAGTTCTCATGGCTGGCCACTGAAGTCTGGGGGTAACCCAGATCTTACTGGCACAGCTGGCAGTTGGGTATTGAGATCCTGAGCTGGTAATAGATGTCAGAGGTGGTCTGGCTCTCATTGCTGTTGACTAGAAATAGGTTCCTTAGCTGGCAACTGGTGGCCTGCCTCCCACAACTGGTAGTTGGCAGGGCTGATAGCCTGGCTCCCAGGGTGATTGATGGCTAGGCTACAACCCTCCTACAGATGCTTCTCCCAGTGCATGCTGCAGCCCTCCGTCTTTCCTTCGGGAATTATTGGCTTTCGTCTGCTGCACTGCAGCTGGGAATACAAGGAGGAGGCTAGACACTGTCCTTACTCTGCTGCCATCTTGCCCAAGTCCCACTCAGCTCCCACCCTGGGGAGGCTCCTCAGTGTTTGCAAAGGCAGGAGGGCCTGCATCTAAAAATCACTTAGGTTAATAAAGTTACGGATGTCATAGCCTTTCCCGTTTCCACCACAAGTTTCCCATTCAGTCTGAAATAAGGGACCCAAGTATTTGTTTTTCAACAGTTTGATGATTGATACACTGCACATAAAATTCTGAGGACTTTCCATTTGACTCTCCATCAGTTATTCATCTCTAAGGAAAAGTTATTTCAAGCAGTTTGTTTTTCTCATGATTAGGTTTGATCCTCACTAAATAGAAATAGAAGAGGTGGTAGAACAGAGAAGGCAGTGAAAAAGCAATATAAGGCAAAGAGGAGTTCAAGAGATTATTGGTAATTTCATAGAAAGTTTCTAAAAAAGAAAATAAGAAGGGTCAATTTAAAAATTCAAAAATTCTAAGCTCTGGAAAGTTTATGGCTTGCTGCAAGAAGCTCTAGAGACTTGACATCCTGGCAGCAGAGAGCACACCCAGGACCCTAATCTTGGTTTGTAAATACCATTTTGCAATAAAATCTTTTCTTCAAAAGATTTCTTAGAGAAACAACTGATCCTAGGGTTGAGGCAGAGAAGCTGCTTAATTATGCTCCTTTGAGGGTGGGCTGGGCTTAGTGAACTGCCTCCAAAGAACAATAAAAGGAAAGAGAAAAATAACAACTTCACAATGGACAAATATTACCTGAAGCAGGTGATGAAGGCTTCATGACACCACTTAATGTTATGTAAGTATCAAGTGCTCCCCATATGGCCTAAAAAGGGACATTTTCCCCCTGTAATAGTATTTCCCAAAACCCATAATCACAGTTCAGTTATAAGAAAAATATCAGAAAAATCCAAATGAAGGGACATTCTTTAAGATATCTGACAAGTAGTCCTCAAGAAAGCAAAGGTTATAAAAATTAAGGAAAGATGAGAAATTGTCACAGGTCAGAGGAAACAAGGAGCTGTGACAATGAAAACAACATGGTGTTCAGGAAGGGTCATGGAACAGGAAAAGGGCATTAATGGGGAAATGTGTTGAAATTTGAGTAAAATCTGGGGCTTATGTAATAGTAATGTAACAATGTTAAATTTGAGGAATCGCAAAACTTTAACACCTTAAATAAGAGATCAAATATCTAATTAAAACTGTTGATACTTTCTACAAGATCTGACTTGAGCCCAATCTTAACTGAATTACAAATCATCTTTAGAAAACTAATATTTTTAAAAACTATGTAAACCTATCTACTTCATTTTATTCACAGTGAACATCTGGATGTTTCCATTTACTTTACTAAATTAAAACCAGCTCATCCTCCAGGAAGCGAAAAGTAACTACCATATGAGTTCACTGGCCCAAAATTACATAAATAAAAGCTCATGTAAATTTTCTGAAATTTTCCTTGAACTAAAAATAAGCAAAATGAGTTATTGATGACTAAATCACTGATAAATTCACCCAGGAGACATTCCAGAAGCTCTGGAGATAATCATCTGCTTCCACAATAAATGTCAGACTATTGGTCTATGGGAAATTGCCCTTTCTGAAGTGATAAAAGGTTTTGATTAATGCAAAAAAAGAAATTCTCTTTACAAAGTTCAAATAGGAAGCAAATATTTGGATAATTTGAAGAAATAAGTATTAGAATAGATAATACATTCTTGTGTTGGTGAATGATAATTATAAGTTCAAACATTCATGGTGCCTTTTTTTCTTAATGAGTTTCAAAGCGCTAGCACATAGTAGTGACAATAAATTGTACATTGCTTTAAACTCCTCTTTCTGGATACAAGTAATTGCCTCAGAATAGTTCTAGCTAGAGAACATTTATCGAGGAGTAAATACTCTCTCATAAGTCTTTTTCTTATTAGTATAGTGAATCTTAATGATTCTCTGCAGTGCCAATTTAAAGGAAATTTACTAAGCAAAAAAGATATTTTCTGAATGATTTTCATGGGTTAGAAAATGGTTTGTGGAGAGGGAGGACACATACCTTCTTGAGTATCAAGTTCCACATGGTGATCAATAAGCAATAATTGTTACCTGATTTGGGGGTTCTTTGGATTTGGGGTTGCTCCAAAAGTCCCTGACTATGACTTATTAAGGTACTTATAAAAGTCCCTGACTATTGTCCCTGACCATGACTTATGAAGGCATTCATATACTCATGTCTAGGTAAAGCAATGTTCATTAGAGACAGAAAGAAAGCACACCCAGGAAGGGGTCCACGCAGGCAGAGTACTGGGAGAAACAACTGTGAGGCATGGTGGGGACTCCCGACTTTTATGGGGTCCCAGTCTTATTTCAAGCTGTGTGCCTGCCCCACCCCCCGCTGGGGTGGGGAGGAAGGGAAGAAAAGCACTAGGTGGGAGTTGCCATGGTGACTGAAAAGTCACTCAGCAAGCTGTCCTCCGAAGAGGGAAAGCATTTTGTGTTTTTCCTGAGAATTGTCCAGCCTACTTGGGGGGCATTGCCTCATTGTCCCCAAATCAGCTCAATTGAAGGAATTGCCTCCCTCTCTGGGTGTTTTGCTCGGGTCAGACATTATCTGCCTCCATGTATACTTGGGTTGGGGACTGCCTTCTCCCCACTGGTTGTTTCTTGACTCTTCTTTGGTTTTATGGGCTCTGGCAAGTGTTTCTGGAGGTCCTGAGTAGCCTTAGCTGTTTAATTTTCTTTAGGCATTGCCTGCCCTGCCCTAGATGTCTAACAATCACAGGAACCATTTGTGGCTCCATGACCTTTAGAAGTGCTAAAGAGGGGGAAGGATAAAGAGAGAAAGGAGGAAGTGAGGGAAGGAATAGGGTAGAAAGGACAGAGAGAGATTTATAACTAATGTCCTAACTCATTCAGGAAGCCAACATATTTCAGTAACCATGATAGATACCTTAGTTTTATTTCATTCATACCAGAATACAGATTTAGAAAAATTTATCCAATCAACATATTGGCTTTATTTTTTTGTTTTAAAGCTCTTTCTCCCTATATGAACTGCTGATTGCTCTGAACACAACTATGTTGCTTTGAAGTGCTGCCTTCTTATCTCATATTATTAACACAGTCTATATAGAAGCCTTCACAGTTAATTAATCCTACTGGACAACCTGGAGGCAGAATCAGATTTCCCCCTAGGGGCTTCTATGTGCTTTTCCACTTGCATAAATAAAAAAGAGATGGACAAGGCTTTATAGGTGAAGGCTATCTTCACCAAGCACCATGGCAGAAATTCCACAGTCTCTAATGAATACTTGCATAAAGTTGAGCCTTTGAGGAAAAGGCCAACTTTCCCTGAGTTGGGGTTGTTTGAATCTCCATTCCAGTAAGAACAGTGGTCAGATTTCTCAACATTTATCACAGAAGGTCACTCTTGCTCAGTTGGTATCCATAACATATCAGTTCTCATAAGAACTCGATTATAAGTTCCTCAGGAACAGAACTATGTCTTTTTATCCTTAAATCTAACATGGGCTAGTCTGGTGGACAATGTTCATTGAATGAATGAATAAGCACTTTTATTACCTAAGGTCTCCTGTGTAAACTATAATGGGATACCATGGGATTTCTCACCAGGAAAATGTTATCCCTTTAAGGCATTTATAAGCACCCTACATCAGAACTAGTTTACCCCAGCTTAGCTTTTCGCTCTGGCTACCAAATGAGTGCCAAATACCATGTTTAAAACAGTAGTTAGATTAGCTTTCACAGCCAGGGTATTCCTTTTTTTGATTTTGGTCTACTGAATCTATTGTTTAGTTATATATTATTCTAAATTCTCTCAAATTTGGAAAGATCATAATCATTAAGTAAATAGAAAAACATAGCTCCATGGAGACCTGGAGACATGGGTTACAATAATTGATCCATGATTACAAGAAAGTGTCCTGTCCCCTCTCCAGGAACAAGGAAACTTAATTGCTTGCTCTTTCTGAGCAGTCAGGAGAGTTTATATCCTGAAGGTAAGAGAGTTTCCATTCCTCCTCCAAAGCAGTTGAGATTTGCATTTTCTTCTCCAGAAGCAAAAAGTCTGGCCTGAGCTCTGGTTAGTGAGTGTATTCTGTCCCTTTACCAGCTTAAAGCTTTTGCTTGGTAAGCAGAAAGGTCATGGGCTTTGTGCAGCTTCCCCAGGAACAGCCTTCCACTTCTGCGCCCCCCCAACATAGGGGGCTCCCCATAGACTTTGGACCTTCCAGTCTTCCCCCTGAGCAGCTTGTGAGTAAGAACTCCTTTTTCATCTAGCTCTTAACTCTTGTGCCCACCCACACTTGGCCTTTAGGAATTGTTCACATTCTTACTGATTCTTCTTACTTGCCCATGGGGTGGCTCCTCCCATCTTGTGCTGCTTACAGTGCAGCTGTTCCTGGATCCTGGATTTCCTGGAGGGGCTGGTTCAGCTTTGGAATTCCATTTACTTGGTGGCCTGTGACTTCATCTCTCTGACAGATGCCAGGAAATTTCAATTTTGTATATTATCCAGATTTTTGTCATTGCTAAGGTAGAAACGATGCTCTTTTACTCTTAAATGGAACTCACCAGTGGTGATATTTTGAGTTGCCATTAGTGTGATTTGACAGGTTTGCTAATATCTCTCAGCTAATGGGTTGACATTCCCTTTCCCTGCTTGGTTCTCCTATTCAACAGTATGCTTTGGAAGCAACTGGCCAAGGTCAGGGCTCTGATCCTTAGCCAGGGCTCTTGTACCGCTCAAATCCAAGATCTGGATTAGATAGCATCATAGTATCTGGGTAACTAGCTACCCTAATGTTAAATCAGATCATAGGACAGGATGGAAAATCAGAGTCTCCTAAACTATTACCACTTTTCACATCGGGTTGTATTTTGGCAAAGTTCGATAAATTTTCACAATAGGATCTTTGAAAAATAACTTATGAGGCTAAAAAGCACAAAGAGAAATTGGTCAATAATATTTAGTAATTTGATCAACACAGTTAATCTAAATAATTTAAGCCTCCATGAGAGTAGCCCTCTAAATTTACCATGATCTTGGCTTGTATGACTTACTATTAATACTTCACAGACTTATATTTTTTCTTGTGTTCTATCCATTCAGAAAAATATATAATGAAGTCTACATGGAAAATGAAGGTTTGGTACCTTCCTAAAAGTTATTTTATTTTTTCAAACTACAAAGGCCATATAAAAATATCTTTACTAATAATCAGCTTTCTCATTGTCTTTTCTTTCCATGTTAACATGTCCTTCTATGTTTCTGTTTTGGAGAAAGTGAGCAAGATATGCATTAGAACTACTATACTACAGCAGTGAGAATAAGACCAGTTTTATTAAATTGCTGAAGATTTCCAAAGAAATTATATTGTTTAAAATTTTAAAGCAAGTAACTTTAAGTTTAAATAATGACAGATGACTGGTTATTTTATTCCTAATTAAAAAAAAAGTGATAAGTACAATTGCTCTGTTATAGAGGCTGTAGGCTTCTTTTTTTTTTTTTTCCTCCCCGAAGCAATATTTTATAGTTTAAAGTACAAACACCAGAAGTCAAGTGTTTATAATCAAAGCCTTACATTCTGGTATTGCAAATCCCAGACTGCGCAACAGGGAGCACATACCTTTCAGTTGAGTCTTTGGCTGGAAGCCCTGGGCAGGGTAAAGGCTGAGACTGCAGTGACAACGGTCAGGCTGGGCTTGCTCCTACAGGCAGGACACCCCACTGTCCTCCCAGGGATCGACGGTGTTCAACGGGGAGAATCGTGACTGACAGAAAAGGCACTCACTTTTGACTTTGTGTCTGCATTAGTGGAACAGAACAAATATCTGGTTGTCTTTCTTGTGTGCCCAGTATTGCAACTTTTCTTTTGCAGAGAATGTGTTTCTGGAAGTCAAATAATGAAAACTCTTCTCCAGACAAGAGATAGATGACAATTCTATGTCTAAAATGGAAAAAAAAAAAAATCAGCCATTTATTTGTTAGACAATAAACACATTTAGAACAAAAGTATGTTAGAAAGGTAGGTATTTTACTAAATCAAACGATATTCCACAATGGAAACTTTAGCCAAGGATATTAGTTTTCCTTAAGCATTTGTAACACATCACCCTATTTCACAATCATTTCTTATACCAATTGGCCCTTATCAGTTAGCTGGCTATTTATTTATTCTCTAAAGATAACTTATTCAGAATGTAAATGTTTTGAAAAAAAAATAAAATTCTCTCTAACTATTCCATCAAACAATTTTTCCATTCATTTAAAATCCTTTAAGATTATGTTTGATCAGAGAAATATAAACTGTATTTTGAGAGGAAATGATCCTTACAATTATTTACCTTCTGTGCCAGGAAACACTTGAAATTTTCCATCACCTTGCATTGTTCAGATTTGTATAAACTAATTCAAAATTCCACCACCTTTTCATAGTATTTCCTTTGTTTTAAAAGCCACCAAGTATGACTTCATTTACTCATGACAGAACTGCAATGGATTTAAGACAAGATCTAAAACTACAAAGCAAGGCATCATTTCTAAAGGAAGCCACTTGTGCTTTTAACGTGGCTAACTCACTTCATGCTGACATCTTTTCAATATCCTTTAGTCACATCTGTTTCATGGATTTATTTGGAAAACAGAAGGGTTATGAGCGCCTGGAAGACATTGATGTTGCCACCAAACATGAATTCAATTCCTCAGTCTTTGAAATAGCCTCCCAAGAGACATTCTATGCATTTGGTTCCATGTGGAACAGCTTAGCAATTCAAGAGGACTTCAATATTAGATCAAAAGTATTTTTCCAGATGCCACTTTAAAATAACAAACAGAGGTTTATGGTTTACTTCCCAATGGAGGCAACATTTGAAACAATGCTTATTAACAGCTCTAGCTTCTACTGATTAAAAACATGAATGTATTCTTTTCAAAAGGCTACTGAAATATTTTGTACCTATCAAAAGAGAGTTTAACAGAGTCTATTAAATGCCTACCCTTCTGTATCTCCCTTCGAGGCACCATGGCTGTATTTCAGCAGAAGAAAATTAGTGACAGCTAAAAATTCTGACTTTGGTAAAAGTACGCTTATTAGAAAAAATGAGTCAGTTAAAAGAATGAAGGAGGATTCAAGGTATAGATTTATTTATTTATTTTTAAAGATTTATTTATTTATGCATACAAGAGCTGGGGTACAGGCCAGAGTTGCAGGAGGTGAGAGGATTCACCAGACAAGAGTGGGGAGCAGAACAGGCAGACCGATGGAAACACACTGCTGAGGGGAGCAGCGGGTGAGGCAGGAGAGGTCTGCCACACCATGTGGGTCCCCTCCCTGGCAGGAGGCAGGGATCAAACTCGTGCTGCAGTGGCTGCGGCTTGCTTCATAGTGCGTTGCTTAACCCGCTGCGCCACCAGGGAGGCCCCGGTATAGATTTATTTTTAATCATTTGCACTTGCTTGTTTTTCTAGGTCCTTCTCTAATTTGTCCAAAGAAATCTGCCTCTCTTTGTCATTGCTATGACATTTTATTTAAGTGTTCTTCTAAGAAGAATCATACAATTATAAAAAGGCTATTTGGGTATTTGTACCCAAAATAAGTAAGCCTTCCAAAGTAAGCCTTCAATTCTCTGAAGTCTGAACATCTTCATATTTGTCCCTCTCCTTGTGTTTTCCAAATAAACTCTTCACATGGTAACCAAAAAATGTTGAATTGTAGTGGAATGGAATGTACAGAATGGGTTTTAAGAGAGGCTAGAGAATGAAAATGGAAGGAAGTTGGAGGCATTTAGTCAAAATTTTTGAAAAATTAACCAAAAAATATTCAAAAAAGGAAAGAAATTTATTTCAGTTATTTGGTGTAATCAAGTTGGGAATAGAATAGCTGTTCAGTATTCATGTCCCACATCTAGTTCTAAAGGAATTTTGTATAAATAAGGTTTGTGTGTGGAGAAGGGTGTGGGGATGTTTTGAACTTAGGTGACTTGCAACCTTATTTATTTTCTTGTTCCTCAGTCTAGGCTTCTAGCTATAGAATGCCCAAGAGCAGTGATGGAGGTGAACTGAATCTGAAATAGCTGTGGATGAACTCTACAGTATGTTGAACCCTCTTCATCCATACAGAAAAAAAAAGAGAGACCCATATTCCTTCCAAGTAGCAAAAAGAGCACAATGAAATGTTTGTATGTTCTCCAAAATTTCACCAAGAAAACCACTTCAAACACTCCAGGTAGAACATAATACTCTTGGATTGTTTCAGAAGTATTGCTCAATCACAAATATTTAAATGGCTCATCAACAATAAATACATTCATAAAAAATGCTTCAGCATTTTTAAGTAGGGGTAGCCTGGAAATACTTTACAAAAAAAGATTAGCTTGTATGTTAGACAGGTGTACTACATAGACTAACTCTCTTAATCACTAAAAATAATACTTCTTTTCTCACTAACTTAATCCAGAATAATCTCATATTATTATAACACTTTCATAAAGAAAACACCTGTGTAGATCACCTGGCACATTTTAAAACTTGTTAACAAGGTGGTGACAAGGAATTGGATGCTGTTTAGCAATGGTAGCTATATGTTTCCAAGAAACAAACTTGATTTTGATCTCCCCAAATGCCTTGCATGCCGGAGTTTAAATATGCGCTTTGTCTTCAACCAGAGGTAAGATCACATCTCATTGCCAGCAGGTGGTGCAAAAACCATATTGTAAGAAATGTTCACAGAAAAACAATAGGCCATCTTAAGCTGGATACTCATGGAACACATGGACATTGTTGTTAGATTTGATCATCAACTTCCTTAACATCCACTTATGCTACTTCCAGAATACATGACTCTTTCCTACCCCAACCACCTTGCTAATACTATACATTTGGTTGATTTTAGTTATTACAACTGATTTTGTATTTGTTAAGATCTTCTCATTATCTCTGCTTCTCCCAACCCCTTGAAGTGGGCTCTAGTCCCGAACAAGATCATTAGCTACGCCCAAGAGAGCTAAGTCATCTAGGACATGCACTCTACAATCTTCTCATCCCAATCAGTGGGGCTCAGGGTTAAAGCAGGGTCCCAAGATCTAATAGACCTGACTACTGAGTTTCTGTATCCCCTTTTCCACCTCTCCCTCTGCTTCCAGAGATGGGATGTCATGCAATCCAGGCTGACCCAAAGCAACTTACTGTTGTTATTGGATCATGGTATGTGCTGTGGGGAATATGAAAAATAGATCAAAAACTACAAAGCACTTCGTAAAAAAGATGAACATAGAACTTCTGAGTACTTTAAGATCTGCTTGAATCCTGTATAATTTCCTTCACATTCCTTAACTCTTTTTGCCTCAATTTATTTCTTTTTCTTTTTGGGCTGTCTGATGAGAGATGGCACAAAGAAAGTCTAATGAATTGCAAGCACCAGGGTAAAAAAAGAATATATTAGACCCAAATTTGATTTTTATTGCCAGTGCCAGGCACTGAACTGAGGATTTTTACAAACTGCTAAAACATGGACATTAATTTTGGAAAAAGTGATAGAACTACTCAGGGGGGTAATTACAGGATTCAAATCCAAATCTTGGATTTCCCAATGTGTTCCTCTCCATAAATGCTAATTCAGTCCTAGCTGACAGGCTCTCCTATTCAGATACAGGAGAGCCCACAGGTGGAAAGTGACACTCAATTAGCTGCAGAGAATGCCATAGTCATAGGGCTACTGATCAGAGAAGATCCACTGCCTATAAACATATACACACACACTCTTAAACACACAGAATTTGCATTACAATGCACTTCAATTTTACAAATAATGGAACTATCCTAAAATGACTGGACCTTCTGCCCTGTATCACAGAAATGATGGAATAAACACTCAGACTCAAGTAGAAGAGTAGACAACTTTCCCTCACTCCACATTCTTCTGTGATAGTCAGAGATATCCTTGGGTAACTTAGACAGACTTTAAACGATCTCACGATCTCACAGCCCTCTGGCCCACTTCCAAGACTCACCCCTTCAGCTTCAAAGTAGCTGGTTGTGTTCCCCTGCTGGCTCATTTCTCTTATCAGCACCTGCATTTTGCTGTACCAAGGGCTTGCTCCTGGTAAACTTGCTCAACCAGCCCTCCTCTCTTCCTCTGTTCTCCCCACCAAGCTTTTACATGAGCCACTCCTGGGACCTGACTGCTCTCCCTCCCCCAGCTTCTAAAACTCCTAGATTCTCAGGCCATCACCCACTTTATTTAGTTAGCACTCTGTTTCTGCTTAGCTTTCACCAAGGATTCAGAGCAGCTCAAATCAATCCTTAAAAATTATTTTCTTACCCTTAATTTTAACTAACCACAGAACTGCATATGCTCCATAGGTGCAGCTTTTTTCTTATTGAACTATAGTATGAATACAGGTGTTAAACATAACCTTATAAACTTTTATAACATATGGACATTCTATTGGCTCATTTTATTTACCTTAAGACATATTTTGATCTAAGTATTGAGTATGTCCTCATATCACAATTAAGAATATAAACATTTGATATGTATTTAATCTTTTTCATTGCTGATGTATACTTCTAATTTTTCTACTTAGCTTTTGCATTAAGTTTATCAAATGAATGATCCAAGGAAGAAGTCTACATACCATTTTTCAGAGTACCCATACTGTTCAGTAACTATTAAGTATAAAACAAATACAAGTTACTCAGTTTAGCTTCAGGAAAGACAAAAAATGAAAAAAAAAAAACAAAAACAAAAACACAGCTCTCAGTCCTCAAAGAGTTTATTATCTCCAAAAGGAAAAAGATTAAGAGCATACACACAATTCCACTAACAAGCAGAATGAGACAAGATGATCTTACAGGCATAAACAAAGTGGTCTAGAGACACAGAGTAGGCAGAGGTTTTTCTGGTAGAGTATGGGGCTAGAGATCAGAAAATAAGTGAAAAAGGGAGTCATGGAGATCGTGCCATTTGAGGACAATGACATTCGCATGAGTCAAGATGAACAAAGGGGATATTCCAGGCAGGGGCCAGCATGGCAAAGTCAGAGATGAAGAGAGAAGCCCGGATGTCAGGGAGCTGCCACTGACTTGCTCTGAAGCCTACAGCTCGTCAAGGACAACAGAGACAGAGACCATCTATAGCCACTGCATTGAAAAGGAGGATATGCATTCAAGAGGCTTTTTAAAAAGAATCCTCAGAATTCAACAAACGATAGAGGATTGAGACAGCAGGAGTCAGTACTGCCCTTCCCGAGCACAAGGGATGCTGTAAGTGCTACATGTGTTACCTGAGTCCTCAAGACAAGCTATGAGAAATGCAAGGGAAGAAAAGCAAATGAAAGGGCTGATTGAGGACCAACTTGTTAAGTCTTCAAGACTCAAAAAAAACTCTGAGAAAGTACTCTGGCAGCCAAAGGGAGTGGAGCTAGGCTGTGAACAAGAATGTGCTGGGACAAGGCAGCGGGGTAAGTAAGCAGGTAGGCTCAATTTGTGCAGCTTGAATCCCAGTTCTGTTACCTATGGGATGTGTCAACTTGGGCCAAATACTGAATAGATAATAACAGTCTTACCTAGTCGGGTTGGTGTGAAGATTATATAAATTAATGCAGACCTTCCTCTACTTACGATGAGGTTATGTCCCAATAAACCCTTGGTAGATTGGAAATGCCGTAAGTCAAAAAATGCTTTTAATACACACAACTTACTGACCATCATAGTTTAGTCTAGCCTACCTTAAATGTTCTCAGAATACTTTCATTTGCCTAAAATCTTCTAACATAAAGCCTATGTTCTAATAAAGTATTGATTATCCCATCTAATTTTTTGAATGTTGTACTGAAAGTGAACAAGTCTAGAATACCGGAAGTTTACCCCATGACTGATGATGATGGCTGACCAAGAGGGGTAGCTTATTGCCACCCAGTTTCCCAAGAAAGGCTCTTACTGCATATTGCTAGCAGGAAAAGATTACTATTCAATATACAAAATTCCAGATACAATTTCTACAGCATGTATATTGATTTCACACCATTTAAAAGTGAAAATATTAAGTCAGACCATCATAATTTGAGGGCTGACTGTACCTGTAAAGCTTTTCCAACATAGCCAGGTATATGCTGAACTCAAGGTCACATTTTCAGAGCTGAGCTGCAGGGAGCTGGGCAGCAGGTGTGCAAGAAAGGGGAACACTAGTAGTGGGGAATCCTCACAGGGCTATTGGCATAGTGGATCAAGATGATGCACTGATGACCCAAACCAGGAGACATTTGAAGGGGGAACTTCAGAATTTGATATGGTTGGTACTGGAATGAAGAGTCGAGAGTCAATTACATAACCTATATTTAATTGCAGGGAAGCCAGCAACTGATACTAGAAAATCCAAAGAAAGAACCAGTGTTGGGGCCTCCCTGGTGGTGCAATGGGTTAAACACCGCACTATGAAGCAAACTGCAGCCACTGCAGCCCGAGTTGGATCCCTGCCACCTGGGAAGGGGACCCACGTGGCGCAGCAGACCTCTCCTATCTCGCCCCCTGCTCCCCTCAGCAGTGTACTTCAGTCCAACTGCCTGTTCTGCTCACCACTCTGTCTCTGGTGAATCCTCTCAAATCCCACACCTGTGGCCTATACCCCAGTTCTTTAATGCATAAATAAATCTTTTAAAAAAAAGAACCAGTGTTTAGAGGAGGATCAGGTGTGTTGTAGGTGGTTATAAAAATAAAAGATCTGATGTAGATGTGTTTAATTTGATCACTAGTGAAATATCCAAGTCTAGTTGCACAGCAAGCAATTTGAAATGCTTCCTGAACACAGGAGAAAAAAATCTGTAAGATGTATACTTTGCCTTTATTCCCGTGGTGAATCTTTATAGTCTTCAAGATGCAGCCCAAAGACTGCCCCCTGTGGAGACTATTGTGGTGTACCATTGAAGGATAAGCGTCTGCAAGATGCCTGGAAAAGGCTTTCCAAGATGTATTGCTTTTTATTATTTCCAGTCAAGGTAAATAGAGGTGCTACAGCTCACAAGAAACTTTCCCACTCGGTTAACTACCTAGCAGAATGAAAATGGAGAGCATTAAGATATTTATCAGAAATAACCTTTCTATCAGAAAAACCTATTGGCATGGTAGGACAAACATCTAATTACAGTGCCTCTGGTCTTTGTCATGTGAGTCATCCTCTCCACGTCACATGAGCCGCCCTCCTCGCTCCTCAAAGACCCAGATAAGGAACCCATTCCTTATCTCATAGGTGTACATACATCCTCATTTTGCCCCACTTGTTTTAGAATCTACACCCATGTAGATTATCCAGATGCATGTAATTAAACTTTTCTTTTCTCCTACTAATCTGTCTAATGTGAATTTCATTGCTCCACCAGCCTGAGATTTTTTTCCCAGAGAGATAAGGGAAATTTTCCCTTATACTCCCTATACCACTATTGTAGCATTTATCAAATTGCACTAAGTTTGTTTGCACATATATCTTCTTATGCACCTGAAGAAAAGTAATAGTGACTGATTTTCATCTTTGCACTTATGCCCAACCACATTTGGTTGAATTAATAAATAACTCTAAAACAGTCTGTAGAGTATTGCTAACTTACATTATGGGGACATACATGATTCAAAGAGGGAGTTAAAAGATAGAGGAAATAGAAGACCAAGGATGGAACTCCCTTTTAGGGGACATCGGCATTTAAAGGATAAAGGAAAGTAAATGAAGGGCACAGAAGAAGAGCGAAAGGTAGCTGAAGAGTAGAAAGGCCTACATAAGACAAAGAGAACTTTAAAAAAAGAGGGGTCAGTTTGTCACATGTGGAGAGAGCTCACATATAAAACTCTCATACATGCCTTGCGACCTCAGAAAGCTTGAGGTTGGTTGGGTGTCATACAACAGGAAATAGTGACATAAACTTAGGGGCCAACAGTCTTTAGCTCAGAGGTATTGTTAGTTCAGGAGATCCAAATCTTTGAGGTTTTGAGGAAAGCAGAATGCAGATATCTGTAAATATTAAACCTATAACAATTATCTCAAGTTTAAAAAAATTAAAATATGATGACAAAAACTATGTGGGTCAAACAAATCTTACCTGACCTTGAGGCATCTGGGTTATGATGTCCAGGCAAGAAGGATGAGGTGAAGAGAAATGGTGTTAAGTTGTTAATGACTGTGAATATGGAACAGGCAGAAGTCACATTCCAGGGAGCTAAGCAGTGAATTAAGTGTTGAGGAAAAGGAGGCACAACACACAGAAAGTCACCTCCCCTTGCCAGCCTTCTGACTTCCTGAACTACCTAGAATGGCCATTTTGAGGAGAGTCTTTTCTAACGCGCGTGCACAGAGCAACACAGGTAATTCCAGTTGTTCATTCATGGAAAGCTCAGTGCAAAGGGGAAAAACTACTGTCTTTCTAAAAGCATTACTGTACTACCTGCAGGAGTCATGTAGTTGAAGTTGGATTTAATCATCTGAGGTCATACCCATTAGTATCCATTAGTGTCATTGCTATCTGTGGTGACTTTGGAAGTTCTACACTGTCCAGGAAGGTTCTTTCAAACTCCAAAGTGACCATGTGTTGTTGTCACTAGCTGGGAAGTCAAGCTGAGAAGGACACAATGTAGACTGAGAAACCCGTGTAGAAGTTGTGTCCCTGCCGTCATTTAGTAAGTGCTCACAGTGAAAGGACTCTTCACTGACGCTCACCTTGCCTTTTAGAGGACTTTTCTGTGTCAGGACACCCAACTGGGTGTGTGTTCTCCACTGAGGACTAAGTGACTAACTAAGGCAAATTGTTTATCTCTTCTAGGACTTGGTTAACTCATATATAAAATAGAAATAGTGATATTAGTCCAGGAGATTTCTGACATTTATCACGCTGCAACATGAAATTGAACACTTAATGCGTATGGTTTTTTTAATGTACAGCATCCATTACAAATGAAAAAATGTTTAGACTGAACTTTTTTTTTTCTTCTTTTAGTCCATTATCTCCACATCTGAAGAACTGTTTACAACCAATTCTTCATCTCGTAGGAGACATTCATAATTGTTTCATCTCAAAGACAATGTTATTTAAAGGCTGTGAAGTATCTTATTGGAAAGCTCTAATAAGCAGATCTTATTTCATTGAGCATTTCTCAAAAGCTCAGAATTATCCAAGATGGTACAGAGCACTCTGCTTCTCTCAAAAGAAGCAAAGGGTAATTTTATAGCTTTACACTGAAACTAAATAATGTTGCCAAAATAAAGTGAAACTCACTCAGGGGACTTGACTTTACCCAATAGTGATAATACTCATTTTCATGAAAGTTACGTACAATTTAGGGTTTCTGAAGTTCTCTCTTAATGTACAGTTGGTTCATTTAATGTTTAATCTTTCCCACTGCTTTGATGTATGGATTTGTTTATATTGTAATCATTTTGTTTAAATACACTCTATGATTATTTGATTGCTGTGCCCATTCTTGCAATCCTTGGGATTTTAAGAACTACCTGTCACAGGCAATCACTAGGACCATTCTGGCAAAACAGAATAATGGGATCAAAATACCACACACATGCAAGGAATGTCTAGGAATATAGTGGAGTCAATTTAAATATATACTAAATAGAGTGTTACTGCATTGGCTAGGATGCAGATGCAAGTTTATTCCAATTCAAGGCCTGTGTTTCAAAGTACCCCTTTCCTTAATTAGAACTGCTAGTGGAAAATTGCTGGCCTTGGGTGGTCCTGGAGACCCCTGTTTCCTTTGTATAAAGCTACCCCAGGGCAAGGAGCTGGGTGAGAGTCACAGATAAGAGCATACTTTTTTTTTTGTGGACCTGTCTACATATAGAGAAATATTCTTGCAGGCTTAGGAGAAAATTGACCGACAGAGCAAAATGCTAATGCCCGTAGGACACCATTCTTCACTTTCAAAGGCACTAATTCACCACTTCAAAACAAGAAAGCTTCCCAGGGAGGAGAAGGTATATGGAGAAGCTGGGAGCATTAACTTCCAAATAGTAATTGTCATTGGGAATTTTACATGTTTCTCACTTTGCCACTTCACTTTAAAATGTTTGCTATAGCTTTTTTTATCCTCCTTCACATTTACATATTGGAGTCCTACCCCCTAAGACGATGGTATTGGAACAGGGGCCTTTTGGAAGTGATTAGGTCATGGGGAAAGCACCCTCAAAATGGGATTAGTCCCCTTTTTAAAGAAACCCCCAGAACCTCCCTCATACCTTTGCCAGGTGTTGTTCTGGCAAGAAAGACGTCTATGAAACAGGAAGTGGGGTTGGCTGCCTACAGTGTCTTATATTGGACTTCCCAGCCTCCTGAATTGTGAAAAATCAAAGTTTATTATTTATAAATCACCCAACCTATGATATTTTGTTGTAGAGACTGAAACTAAGACAACAATAAATAGAGAGAAGCTGACTGGGATTTCTCATGACTGTGATTTTCATAATTAAAATGATGCTATGACTTATCACTAGGGTTAGCATGGAGGTGCTTTTAAAATAAAAAGAAGTGACATCTATAATATCACTGTATAAAATAGAGTTCATATAGTTCTTAATAGTGCAAAGCATTTTCCTGTTTAACTCATCCAAGCCTAGAACTTAGACAGCAAAGACAAGTGTTCTATTATCATGCTCGTCCTGGATATGTATATTGAACTTTGGGAAAGTCTACACTTAGTAAGGCAATGTGCTTATTCTTCTGATTTTCTAAAAAGCATTCTTTTACATTTCACATATTCACACTTTTTCAGACTCATGTAGATTAATTCCTATCACAGAGTACTGAGGCCAGGTTAATTTTCTTGCCCACTTCAACAACTTAAAAGCTGAACCATTTGCATGGGGAGTTTAGCTACAACAGAAAGTTTGAAAGTGTTTATAGCATTCCATATAGTGGAAATACAAAAAAAAATTGCTAGAAAATTGTTCTGCTCCATGTAGACCTGCAAAAACTCGGCTGGGAATAGAGTTTATGAGCCCACTGCAGTTTTCTCTGGCCACAGCAACTAAGTTCCCTGCAAACCATCTCACTCCAGCACCCAGCATCCTGGCATGAGTAAATGTGCTGCACATTTTTATTGAATGCCTGTTGAAACATGTCATTTATCTCTTGCTAAACCTGATTGTTTGATTTATTCAAAATATTGAACAATAGACATACCTTTGAGCACACAATTATGCCTCTCTTATGACTAAACAAAATTCCCACAAATTTAGTAAATTTTCTCTCTTTTAATGAATTTGCATTTCTACACTAAACAGAAATCCTTTCTAATAAATTGTGTACATCATTTTGAAGTCTTGTGATGGCTTTAAAATCTCTCATCACTGTCTTTTCCCCCCTTGATTTCTTTGTCTCAGTTCAATGTTGACATGATTCTTTGCTAAGTTTTCGACCTTCCCAAGAGGGGCTTTGTCACTTGGCAAGTTAAGGCATCCAAATCACTAGGTTTTAGCAAGCAGATTTATTTAATTAAGTCAGTTACGGCTGAGCACTTGGGATAGCTCCACAAAGCAGTGGCCTCTGGGAGGGGGAGTAGGGCTTCCCTTTTTAAACCCAAGTGAGGATAGCAGTGTGGAGAAGGGTGGTCTTCGGTGTCTCCAGAGCATGATAAAGAGGAGCCAGGCTGGCCTGTATGAACTGGTTCCAACATTCCTCATCATCTGTGGCATGTTCAAAAAAATGGCAGCCAAACTCCTTTAGATGGGGGATTTTAGTATGATAATGAATGTTTGAGTCACAAGAAGTTTGTCTTGGAGCTGGATCTGGCTCTCTTGGGTTCTGGGTGGGCATTTACAGCGAATTCTTGGAACACAAAGAACATTAAGAATATATGCAGAGAAAGTTTATTGGGCTTGGGGGCCTTTCACTTTTTGACCCATCTACTCCCTGGTGACAGTTTCTTAGTGAATGGCAACCTGCCCTTATTTACTCATAGGAAGACAAAAACTAGCAGATGGAGAATAACTTAGTATATAAACCAGTCAGATGCTCAGGCTCCAGTGGTTTTTCCTTGAGTTCCTGCTGTGCAAGTCTATACAGTTGGCTAATTACAGTCTTGCTTCTCTTAGTGGCACTACTAAGGAAAATCTTTCCTAATTCATTACATCCCTGTTCAAACAGTTCTGAACCATTTTACGTCCATTTTCACATACAACTGGATCAAATATATTATTTCATGAGTCTACTTTGAAATATGAGTATTTTAGAGAGCAAGATCATGAGCAATCCTTCCAGCTCTGAAGACTGGGGCATGCAGATAGGTGAGACTAAGCTTGTTTCATCTAGAGGGTGAAAAAAAATCAAAGAAATGACTTAATAATTATTTCAAAGGTCTGAAAAGCATGACTATCCTCAGGGGCAATGATTTCAGAGGGAAAAAGATGGATGGGTCTAAATCAGTGGTTCTCACAAGTGAGGTGCTTTTGCCCCAGGGCATATTAGCAATGTCTGGAAATATTTTCCCTTGTTTCAAGTACGGCTTGGGAACAGCAACTACTTTTAAGTAGTGGGTAGAAGCCAGGTACACTGTTGAACATCCTATACTGCAGAGAACAGCTCCCTTTTTCCATTTCCCCCACCCCCTTCAGCCCTCACAACACACACACAAAGTATATTAGTATTGTGAACTTGACTCATGAAGGAACTCAGGTTGAAGGAAGAGTTTCCTGATCACCACTTAAAAGACTCTGAACCACACGATTAGGGGAGTTTTCCCAATGTTTTGAAACAGAGAAAATAGGTAGGTATGTGGTAAGGAACTTCCCATTCTTTTGTTACTGGTAGCTAATACTGTGAAATAATTACAAGCTAACAGAGACATCTTTATTTCATGTTTGCACATACATTAATCCCATCACGGGTTGTTTTTCCCCTCGACAAGATTTGGAGGGAAAAAGGCTTGTAAAGGTTTTCTGGTGATTCCTCTGACTTCAGGCATTCTGATCTGGATGTTTTTTCCCCCTCTTCATTTTTTGAACTGACTTGACTATGGATTAACGTATAGTTGTTTAGAACATATCATATGTCATTTGAGTTAATAACTGCAATCATCATTAGATCTGACATGTGTTCTATCTATCCAATATACCTTAAATTGTAAACTCCATAATAACTAAATTTAACTTGGAAATGTTTTCTGTTGAGTTTATATGGCATGTTTTGACCTGCTCAACCCAGCAGGAAGCCAGACAAGAAAACCATAAATAGATTTTAAAAGCTTTTCAACTCAGTGCAAATAGTAATCTGTAGTCAGGGTTAAACCTTGAAATTCCCAAAATATTTGAAGGTTTTAGGGAGTTTACCTACCCATTATGTTGACTTTTACCTTTTTTAGTATCTGACTGAATTCCTGTGAAAGCCAATTATCATGAAGATTGGTTGATTTTGTTGTTGCTTTTTAAACCAAGATTTGCCAATAATTTAACTTATTTCATTAACACTCAAATATCTGTTAACTTTTGGGGGTAATATTTTTAACGGTATGTTTGATGGCAATAAATATACCAGAATACTATCTTACCTGGATAAGATTTCTCTGTCAAGGGACTTATCACACAGATTCACAAAGAACTAACCAGACTAAACAGAAAAAAAGAAAACAACCCAGTCAAAAAATGGGCAAAAGAGCTAAAAAGGCA
>JAGFMF010011574.1:12737259-12760002 GCA_019455555.1 Galemys pyrenaicus
CTACTAAGAATGGAACTTCCATATGATCCAGCAATCCCACTCCTAGGAATATACCCAAAAGACACAACTACACTGATTCAAAAGAATACCTGCACCCCTGTGTTTACAGCAGCATATAATAGGTAAGACCTGGAAACAACCTAAATGCCCAAAAACAGATGAGTGGATTGGGAAGCTATGGTACATAGACACGATGGAATACTACTCAGCAATCAGAAATGAAAAACGAGACTTATTCATAGGAACATGGATGGATCTAGAGGGGATTATGATTAGCGAAGTAAGTCAGAAGGCAAAAGAAAAATACCAGATGGTTCCTCCACTAGAAGGAACATAAGGGAACCAAATAAGGATCAAGGAAAGCAATAAGAACAATAATAATAATAACAATAACAGCAATAAAGACACAAAAACCAAAAATGAGGAGACAAGGACAGACTGGGGACACCTGGTGGGGAGGGGAGGGGGAGGGTTGAGGGAAGATGGGAGCGTGAGGGACTGAGGTGGTGGTGCACTGGTGAGATGGTGATGGGGAATACATGGGGATTACAATTGATGGCAAGTATATGTAAATTTTTTAAAATTTTATATTAATTTAAAAAATAAATCACTAAAAATAAAGATTTCTCTGTCAGAACTAAGATTTCTGTTTTATAGAACACCTTGTAGTATAGCATTTAAAATCCAGAATCTTAGAAGGCCTAGGTTCAAATTCAGCCTTGCCACATCCTTTGGGAGTAGAGCTAAGTCACAATCTCTCAGAGTCTCACGTAAATGGGCGCCCATGTATATGGGTAAAATAATAGTTATTTGTCAAAATTAAATTAGTTACACCAGTGATTCTCAAAGTATGGTCTGGAAATTTGCAGCAATAGTATCACCTGAAAACTTATTAGAAATGCAATTTCCTGGGCCCCATCCAGACCCACTAAATCAGAAACCTTCTGGGAAGTTTTGAGAACCACTTACATCATATAAAACCTTAAATAATTGTCCAGTATAGCACAAGTATTTAACAAATGTTAGTTATTATCATCAACATCTATTTCTGAAACAGGTTTGACTTTCATACACTCCTACTTTTCAGTCAAACACAAAGTGACTCACTCAGAATCACAATCCTTTCCCCTTTCCCCTTCCTTCTGGGCTCAATGGGCATCATTTTGGGCTCCCTTCTTGGAGTCCTCATCTTTTTTCTCTAAATCCTGTGCAGACCTTGTTGCCATGGAACAGTTCTCTGTGCTTCCCATAGTACCTATGATTATATGAGGAAGGCAATGTGCCCTCATGCCAGGAACAGGTACGTTTTATAGATTTCCTTTAGGAAACAGATCTTCACCTCTTGTGTATCCCACTGCACAACCCCAGAGGGCACCACTCATACTACTGGGTTATCAGAAAGTCAAGATGCATTTTTGCTTAAAAAACATAGAAAAAAAATGTGACTTTTCTGACAATCCAATATATTCTATATAACCCTGCCCAAGGTTTCAGCCTAAGAAAGAATTTTTAGGATAAATAGGAAGGAAAGATGATGATCTAATGGTCTCAAGAACAATATTTTTGGTGGAATGGAATCTTTCAACACTCCTCAAAGTAGTAGATCTGAAAAGATTCATTTGGGATGTGAATACCATGAGAAAAATAAAGATTCAGTATCATAATGGAAGGAATTCTGATAAAGAAAGCCTGGGATGAGGGGCTTTAATAGCCAAGGGATTTCTATTCACAAATCTATTTAACTGTCAGAAAAAATGAAAAAGCAAACTTCCTTCCAAAAGTACCATATAGGAGGGGAAGAGGAAAGAATAACTTTACCGTAGAGAAACTTGACAAACATTACCTCAGCCAGATGACCTCAGTCAAAATCAACAGTCATAAATCACATTGATATCCTTGATTTGATTTGCAATGATATAATGAACACAGCGGTCTACTTCTGTGGTCTTCTTCCTGAAACTCAGTCCTAGTCTAATCATGAGGAAAACACCAGATATATCCTAACAGAGGGAGAAATTCTATAACATACCTGATCAGTATTTCTTGAATTGTCCAGGTCATCAAAAATAAGGGGACTACTCTCACAAACCACTTATTGTTAGTCTTAATTTTTTTAGCTATTTCTGGTGGACATGTAGTAGTACCTCATTTAAGAGTTTGTGTTTTCCTTATGAATACACCTTTTACTTGTTAGCCATTTGGATACCCACTACTGTCAAGTACCCAGTGTAAAAAATAGGTTGTCTTTGTTTATCACATATAAGAATTCTTCATCTGTTTTGGCGATGTTTTATTAGGTACACATATTGTGAATATTCCCTACTAGTCTATGGCTCGCCTTTCACTCTCTTAATGATATGTTTTGGTGAACAGAAATTTTAAATCATGATGAGGTCCATCTGCAGGCTTTAGGATATTTAAAATGTTTGTAATTAAAAAAATATAAATCTAAAAAAGAAAATGAGTAGAGTCTTTTCCCTCCTAGTTTGCATTCTCCCTGTCTCTGTCTCCTTCGCTCTGTCTCTCTCTCTCCCTCCCTCCTTCTCTCTCTCTCCCCTTCTCCCTTCCTTCTCTTGTTTCCTCCCTCCCTCCTTCCCATTTTTCCTTCCTCACTCCTTCCCTACCTCCCTTCCTTCTTTCTTTTATGTATGTTACATTAACTTCTGTCTAATTTCAAGGTCAACCTGGAGGATAATTTTTTTTTAAAGATTTATTTATGCATACAAGAGCTGGGGTACAGGCCAGAGTCACGGGAGGTGAGAGGATTCACCAGACAGAGTGGGGAGCAGAACAGGCAGACTGACTGAAACACACTGCGGAGGGCAGCAGCGGGCAAGGCAGGAGAGGTCTGCTGCGCCATGTGGGTCCCCTCCCTGGCCGGCAGCAGGGATCGAACTCGTGCTGCAGTGGCTGTGGTTTGCTTCATAGTGCGTTGCTTAACCCGCTGCGCCACTAGGGAGGCCTGGAGGATAATTTTTTAACAGACTAGGCCAGTCTCCTTTTGGACTCTCCCATGATGCTTCCCACATCTTCGTTCCTCTCCTGGTCACACCTCCCCTGCTTGCTGAGCAGGTCTTCACTCCTCAGTGATTGGTGACAGGCAGGACCAAGACCCCAGCCATTCTGTGTGCGTGTGCGTGAAGTCAGGCTGGCTTCCTGCTGTAGAAGCAGGAGTAAGAGCTGCACGGAGCAGAGCACATGAGGCTCCCACTTCATCGAGTTCCTGAAAGTTCACCTGGACAGTACTGTAAGAAAATATTCTGTAATGCAGGGCAGGCCCAGACACACTCTAGGATTAATAGTTCAGATTCTACTTGGGATAATTAAGCATACTCCGTGCTTCATGGCTTCAGGAAGAAAGATGGGCGGAAACAGAACTACTCCTGTTTGATCAGTGTGCTGAGAAGTCTGCCGCTCACATAGAAGGAATGGGGAGGAAATGAGCGTTATGGTGGATGAACTTAATGTACTTCACAGTCAGCCAGATTTACAATCCAAATGATTGTTTGGGCAACAAAAGAAGGGACAGATCAAAATTGTTGCTCCATAAGAAAAGGAAAGATATCTTTCAAGATGAAAATAATGTCTACAGCTACCTGTGAAGTCACCAGCAGCCTTGCAAGCTTTAATTTCAATTTGGAATCTGAGGCCTAATTGTTTCACACTGAACCTTCATTTATTGCCTTTTACAAACTCTCAGTGTTTGCTCACCATTATCTCTGTACACATCTGTCTCTGTCAACAGAAACAAGCTTCTTTAAGCTATATTTTATTCCCGCTGTGTCAAGCATAATAAATTGTTCGTGTTAAAAGACATTAATAAGTATTTTTTTTAACAAACTAAATTTCTGGGCACATAGAGACCAAGACATCAAGATTTCTCTAAATATTTTATATGAAAAGAAAGTGTTTAACCCCTTTAAGAACAAGGACTAATCCTTGCTGGAAAATGCCCTTTTTTTCCAGGTACAGTGTATTACTTCGCAGAACAAATATTGGAGAACAGAAAATATAGATTTGTAACTTCAAAGCTCTTTTAATGCTAAGAATTTTAAAACTTTTACCATGGGTGCCATCACAGTCCTCTGGCCCTTTCTTGTTTCCAGTAGGAAATTCCTTGGAGAATTTCTCTGCATCTCATTCACAAACTTTTAGCAACTGCCCTAAGTAGCAATGCCTACCTTGGAAGTTAGTCATGAAAATTTTGTATTCTCTGACCTCTAACAGAAGGTTCCTATTTTACTTCTTAAAGTAACTCAGAGGAACTGGTTTTAATCTACAAAAGCTCTATTGTCTAGGTACAAAAATTTTAGAGGTCTCTGCTTTCCCTTGAACACTGTTCATGGTAATTAAGATGCTGGACTGTGTTAATGCCTATAAAGCAAGGATCTGAATTTCAAGGAATATGAAAACTGGTCTTGAAAAAGATAGATAGTATTCTCTTTATAATCCTCTTATTAACTCGCATTGGATAAAGTGAGTGCAATTTGAATAACATCCAATCTTTCTTTATGAGGTCATAGGAAATAGGACACAGTGGACTCATGAGACTTTCATATGAAATGGAGAAACATCATACAAAATCAAATAGATTTGGAGAATGTTAATGAATTTGCAGAGGAAAAATAAAGGGATATAACTCATTATAAAATAAGAAATAGTTTAGAAAAGAGAACATGTACTAACTCAGCTACTGAAAAAGTAACAGAATCAAGGAGATCAAATTTGAATTACAGATAAATTTTAAGAAGTCATTTATTTAACCAGTTATCATTGGCCACTTATTGTGTCTTACACCACATGAGAACCTGAGAATGGCTACCAATTTATGTAAGGCATAACTGCATGTCCAATACGATCACAAAAGAACAAGATTTGCCCTAAGTAAAATTATAAATAAATAATACATTTATCATCAGTTTTCTTACTCCTATTTATATCTAATGTAAACTACATAAAGTTAACATAATTAAGTCTTACTGGGAGAATTTGTCAATATATCCTCAAGAGTATTCATATTTAAAACCTTATCTATTTCAATTATGATGCTTGACTGATTCTAGTAAACTAAATCAAAAGGTGGAGACAAATTTATCAGCAGAAGATGACAATAAAAAGCCCTTTCTCTTATTTCACAGGAGGTGTTATCCCACCTTTCATTATTGTTAGGAATTTGAAAGGCTAGCTTATTTAACTGAAAGCTTGAAATAACTTTCATTGTAGTCAAGAAAATTTTGGTTTGAGTTAGCTATTCCAAGGATTTACATCATGGAACAGTAAAGGAATATTCTCTCTGCAATCTATTTCTGTGGAGACTGTGATTGGAATGCTCAGAGCAATATTTGTTAACAGAAGTAAATTGATATAGTTGAGAGGGTCCAGAGCAAGGTACCAAAATGATCAAAGGAGTGATTTGTGCACTGAGATCAAAAGACCTGGCAGTGTGTGGACTGGCTAAGTCATGGTGGAGAGGAATACCTGGGTACTTGATAAGAGTCTACAAATATTTGAAAGGTTAACACCACAAAAGGCAAGTCCTTATTTTACTTGCACTGAGGTGACATCATGTGAAACAGTAAAGGTAAAACAAAAGAAAGAACAACATACTAAGGATATCAGAAAATATTTCCAACAAGTAACAATTGAGGTTTTTGCAAAACCACTGTGCCCATAGCGGAAACCCACCATGAAACTTCTCTTGTTTTCAAATCACTGACTCTTGAAAACCTTTTTTTTTTTTAAAAGATTTTTATTTATTTATGTATACAGGAGCTGGGGTGTAGGTCAGAGGTGGTGGAGGGTGGAGGGTACACAAGGGTGGGAGGATTCACCAGAGACAATGGGGAGCACAGTGGGGTTGCATCTACTGATATACACTGCTGAGGTGAGCAGCAGACAGGAGAGATAGGAGAGGTGTGCTGTACCACCTGAGGGTGACCTCAAAAATGCAGGCGACTGAATAGAAACCAAAGTTTAAGCTTCACTGGTAGGCTGATACCTATCATATGTCAACACCATTTTCTTATTTAAAATTGCAAATTAGGTTTCATTAACAGTACAGTTCTTATCTTAATGGAAGAATGACATTGAAGTAAGGTTTCACTAAAGGTCAACACATCTGTTGTCCTTCACACAATGACAAGCTTGAGCAGAAAGGAAAGGGCTTCTCCTCCACACACACACAAGCAACTCTGCTTGGGATTCCTCTCTACCCAATTAAATCCACATGGAGCACGTCTAAGACCTGCCAAGGGCATGCTCTGGGACAATTTTTACTGTATCAGGTATTTTGCTAGAGGTTGGGGCTATGGTTATTTCTTTTTCCTTAAAAAATTCATTACTTTGAATTATACAAAAGACAATTGTGGGAGGCCTCCGTGGTAGCACAAGGGGTAAAATCTCAGCACCATGAAGCTATCACCAGCCACTGCAGCAAGAGTTCCACTCCTGGGCAGGGAAGTGACCCACATGCGCAGCAGACCTCTCCTGTCTGACCCACTGCTCCCCTCAGCAGTATATTTCAGTCAACCTCCCTATTCTGTTCTCCACTCTGTCTCTGGTAAATCCTCTCACACCCCCATATCTCTGGCTTGTACCCCAGTACTTGTATGTATAAACAAAAAAATTTAAAATAAAAAGACAATTGTGGTATAATCATCTCATACAGTAATGAATGGGATATTTCAGAATCCATGCTCTTCCTATTTGGTTCTCAGTGCTGAACTAGACTGAGGAGATACAAAGAAGAATATACCGTGGTTCCTGCCACCAAAGAGTTCATGGTCTAATGTATGAGGTGGACACACAAACCAAATTTTAAGATTGGTCTGTGCTGGGAGAGAGAAAAAGCACCAAACACTGGTAAGGTTACGGAAAGATTCCTCAAAGGTGAATCTTTTTTGGTTGTTAAGCATTCTTTTTCTATTTCTTTCTCTATGTATACAATTTACATATTGAGAATTTTTAATGAGTTTAAATCATTAATTTTTGGCATTTTTCAAGAAATCTCAAAAGATATTCTAGGCATCCTTCCATACATATCTACCTCATTTTTCCAAATACCCAAAAGGTGTATAAGTCCATCATGTATTTAACCATTAGTTTGTTTTTGGACAATTGGGTTGTTTATAGTTTTACCTAGTTACTAAAAATATGGAGAACAACCTCCTACTATTTTGCTCCCATGGTGGGTGTCTGTCTGCCCCCCTGAGGATAGGGATGGATCAGAGAAGTCAGAGTGGGGATCTTTTATACATAGCACTATTTTCCACTGGTGATCCACAGTAGGGTGGCTGGTACTTTCAAGAAGTCCATGAATGAATGTTGTGCTCTTTCTAAAAAGCAATATAATCTTACTAATATTTTCAGATTAACTATATATTGAATTTTGAAGGCCCTTGTAAGTAAAATTGTAAGAGCAGTAAGACTAGATACCCCAAAGCATTTCAGAAATGAAGTTGAGAGAAGTGGTAGTCAAGTATTGCTCATTTGCTCATCTAATTCCTCCTGTTGTTCCACATGAGAGGGGAAATATGTCTCTGTTTAGTTTAGGAGGATATTGCAAGTGGATATTCCTCAGTCCTCTGAACATCCTCTTATGTCCCAACCCTCTTGAGTTCTTACGTAAGTCCTCAGTCACTGCCCCCATCACTCTCAGGAAAGATGGTCCCACTCTAGAGGTAACAGACAAAGTCTCAGCTGCAATTCTGCGGAGCCTCTGTCTCCCTCTATTTCAGTGCTAGAAGAACAATCAAACGCTCATACCATGGAAGGAAGATGGACACAAATAAACGTTTCTGTGTCCCTCTACCAGCAAAACTGAGGCTGATTAATCTAAAGTAGTAGAAGAAAACATAACTTAGCACTAATCTAAATGAAGGATTTGTGATCAAGGATATTTCTCCCAGTACCTTACCTTAGACCCTATTCCTTACAAAAACTGACCTGGACTGATTTATGTGAAAGGAATGTCAACCCCTCTGCTGACCTGATTATTAGCACCAGTGTCTCTGCATGAAACCAATATGCCTCCATGTGAGTCCTCACTAGTGTGTCTCTGATCTCCAAATTACACCACTATGAGAATAGATGAAGCTATCATTTTACCTGTGAAACTATTTTACCACACAAATAATGTTGAGATGGACCCATTATTGGTGACTGTGGTACACACATAACACACATTCTTAGAACAGGAATGGCTAAATACAGTAATATTATCCTGTATTTGTTTATGCCACCTTCAGTGTGTGACAAATACCCCTTTCTTGATGCTTTATCAGGTCTTTATATGTGAATTTTGAAGATGGAACAGAATTAAGCAGGAATGACAAGGATAAGAGATGCAGGGAAGTCCTGTTAAATGAAAAACACTAAGGAGGAGAGTGGAAAGAAAACACACATAAGAACTGAATTCATACATTCATGTACTCATTCATTGTGTCAACAAATGTTCTTAAAATTCCAGTGTTTGGTATTCATGGTGTTAGGCACTGCCTAGGCATTGCATATGCACTTATAAGTACAAAAAGATGTTATGGTGCAGAATACAAAGTTCAGAGTTACAAAGATGCCAAGGATGAAGTTCAGTAGAAGTTAGATGACACACAATCTTATGAGGAAACTTAGTCTCCACTCGATAGGTAAAAGGGGAATGTCATGATGCTGTGGGACTAAATGTTTGTGCTCCCCTCCCAAATCCATGTGTTGAAACCCTAATTCCCAGTATGATGATATTTGGAGATGGCCTTTGGGAGGCAATTAGGTCATGATGGAGGATTTGTTGTGATGAGATTAGTGCCCTTGTAAGAAAAGACAGAAGAAAGTTATCTCTCCCCCCAAATCCTTACCCCCACCACATAAGGACACATGGAGAAGGGAGCCAGCTGGTCACATCTTACAGCCTCTAGAATAGTGAGAAATGAATGTTTGTTATTAGGCCATGCATTATATGATATGGAGGTTTAGATGACCCATACTGATAATGGTAAGGAAACTGGATTCAAGGGGGCCAAGACCTAGAGGAATGGGGAAGGGAAGTGCTTGTCTTGTCTTTCTTAGGATGATAATAAACTGGTATACTTCTGAATCAAAATTGAAATTTTATCCCACTGTTAAAACTCATAGTGCATTATTATATATAAAGAAATCATTTATACCCTAGGAATAGCTATCCTAAAACTATTAACATTATATGGCATGTAGACATTTTAAACTCTTTAGTATAGAAGCTAAATACTTAAAGGTGACTTGATAACTTCATATTGCTCTTAGACCCAAGGAAGCTCTGGTTCAAAGGAGTTAGGCTTCCCTAATCATAACACAAAATCCAGGAATCAGGAAGAAAGGAAAATGTTTAATTTTCTCATTGTGCATTGACAGTAAATACCATCAGTGCACAGTGATAGATTTGAGGGAAAGAAGACAACATTAAATTAGAAATGAGTATTGAAAACATGTAAAATAAAATGAAGGAAAATATAATACGATAAAAAAGGATGAAATAAAATAATCAGAAGGGTGTACACAGATAACAATATGTGACTTGCTACAAATAAATCAATTTGATTAGTTATATTATATGCAGATAAAGACAAATTTAAAATGCAAATAGCAGAGTTAGAGATAACATTTGCAACACATATACTAGATAACTTATTTATATACAAAAATCATTTTTCAAATCAATCAGAACATGTCAAGTAATAGAAGTACAAATTGTTATTAAATATATGAAAGATTATCTGGCTTCATTTTCAACATAATGAAGAATACATATTAAAACAGTGAGACAATATTGTTTACCTAATAGAGAAAAAAATTGGAAATACTGAAAAAATTCAATGTGAAACAGGTGAAGTTTGAAGAAAACAGTTTGTTTTCATATCCTGCTGGCATTAATATTGTTATGCCCTTTTTTGAAAACACTGTGGCATTACCATAATCCTTTAAATGCATATCATTTGGCTTACTAATCTTTTGTTCATTTTACCTAATGAAGTAATAGTATGAGCTAACTGAAATATTAATCTTGGCATTCTTTACAATAAAATAATTGGAAACACCTTAATATCCACTGAAGTAGGAATGCCATGCTAGCATTTTGAGATAGCATACACAAGTGTGACAACTACACACATAGAGTACAGCATAACCATCTTTTTGTTTAAAAAGTTAAGTGTGTTTGAAATGTTTCCATGTGAAAGGGGTGTGTGTGTGTGATAGTCTATATGAGGTATGTGTGTGGATACGTAGCGTGTGCATATGGTATAGCAGGAGGGCTATCTGGGCATGAGCTGTGGGTATGAATGGTCAATGCACGTAGTGTATTGTGTGTGTGCTGTGTTCCTGTGCAAGGTCAGTCTGTGTGTGGTGTGTGTGCATAGTGTGGTAGATAGGGATGTGTGCATGTATGATATATGTGCTACATCTGGGTAAATGTGCTTGGTGAGTTGGTATGTGGCACAAGCATGCTGCAGTGTGAGAAGGGTATCTGTGTGTGTGTGTGTGATATAGGTATGTGGTGTATACATGTGAATGAATGTAGATGGTGAGTGTGTGTGGTGTATGTGTATGTTTATGTGTATGTCCCTGCACAGATGCATATTTGGAAGGTATCTCATCATGTGCAGGCAATGCTGGCACTGTGTGACATAATTGGGACTGGAATGGAAGTATGGTGGGAAGGAGTTCACTTTCCCTGTGCACAATTCAGTGTCCTTTGAGTCCCTAGTACAGACTCCTGTTCCAATGCTCTGATCTCTGAGTCATGTTTCCCTTTTCATGCTAGACCTTTAGAGAGGAAATGGTGCAATTTCTATTTCAATTCCAACACAAGAGACCTTTTTCTTAAGACTTTCATTTGAAGACAGTGCCTCATTTTGCAATCTCTCCCCCAATGTAAGAGACATCCCCAATAAAGGAAGTGATTGTCAGAGACGTTAGTTTCATAAAGCTCTATGCATAGATACAATTGTGAGATAAAGCAGCAGCAACGCATTTCCTGTATTAAATATCACATAGAAGTAGCACTTAAGATACTGACCAGAAGGTTAAATAAACAAGAGAGGAAGAACACTCTTGGCAGACACCGGTAAGCTAGTTACCTTGTCTATTCAGTTTTTGCCAGTTACATAAAAGACAGTCACAAGAGAGGCAGCAAGGGAATGGCTGGGACACATCCATTTCCCCAAATCAAAAGAATATCAGTCTAGAAATATGTGCTATGGCACATTGATGGGGTTACCTCTGGGGACAGAACAAAACTTTGGCTTCTTGTTTTATTTAAATCTAAATAATGTTTTAAAAGAATAATAAATTAGAATTATGAATAAGGGCAATTTTTAATTTGCTTTTCTCAACTTTCCCAATTTTCTATAATATGTCATTTTGGTAATAAGAAAACACAATCCCCAAATTTGAAATTTAACATTTTAAAAAATAAGACACATAAACCCTCCTGTCAGGGATTTATGTAGCTCAAGAAGCCTAGTTTACAGAAACTATTAACACCTAAATTGGCAGTGCTCCCTACTTGTGAAGATTAAAACAACATTTTAGAAAGATATTTAATTAACCAAAAAAAGTAGTAAAATTGTGTGGTCTTATAAAGAAACAGTTTTAGAGTTGTAGACTACTAAAGTTGATTTTAGCTATGTGACCTTAGAAATTGCCAGTCTTTCTGACCTCTCATCTCCTGGTCTAGCAAAGTCCTAGGTTGAGGGGAGAAGCTAACCAGGAGCTACTGTCAACAAAGAACAGCATTAGTTCTCCAGAATATCTATAAAAACTGAGAGTTTCACTGTGTTCCCAGTGAATTGTTGATCATAAAAGCATTTGAGGGAGGCTTGGGCCTTCCTTCCTTTGATCAAAGAGCCAACCTCTCTTGCCAACGTGCCATATGCACTTGGACCCAGGACTCTTCACTTTTCATCATTCCCCTAACATTTTGCCATTTGGACTTCCTCCATCCCCACTTGCTATTCACCCATGCCATCTGCAACCATGACGATCATACCCTGAGTCATAGCACAAAAGTCTTCTTTGTTCCCAGCACCTCAAGGTTTCTGTTCTCTCACCACATGAACACTGCAGAACTACAAAATCCTGTCCCTTCTTCAATCTGCAACATAAACAGACCATGTTGAGCGTGTAGCCAGAACTCCTCTGACTCCATGTAGACACCTGCTCTCCACTATACCTTTACCTTGTACACTGGTGAAGGACCAAATAGCCTTCTCTGTTCTGGGACACTCTTTCCCTCTGATAGTGGAGGTCTGGCTCATTGTCTAGTGGTGCCCATATATGAAAGACCCTGGCAATCACTGAGGTTTAGGACACAGTATGTCATTTTTTTTAAGAGAACCTTAGTTATTATCTTCTATATTAATCTAAAGAATTGTATATCCTTAGCCCCAAATTCTAATGTGAATGAATTAACCCCTCTGAAAGCTGTCTTGATACACTCTGGACTTTTCTATTGTTTAGTAATGAAATATCACAGTAACAATTTAAAAAAACAACATTGTCCACTTTCAAACACTATAACACATGTTGCAGGTCAAAAGCAAAATATCTTTTGATTCCATGTAAGAAAGGCTTAGAAAAAAAACAGAATGCAGAGGACTTTCTCTTCCAAAGAGAAACTATTAGTTCTCTATTAGTTCTCACCTGCTATTGTGAGAAATGACAATTATTTTAGCAATTCTTTAAATAGCTAAGAGTTAACATGTGCTCCATACTATGTGCCAGTACTATTCTAATATCTATGAAACACTAGGGAGTTATACTTGAGTAGTACGAACTCCATTTAAAGATAAGGAATATGAATTTTAAAGAGACTTAGACTAAGAAGTTAATGTGGAAATACTAGAATTTGAGTCAAGGCAGCCTGATGCAACAGCATCTGTCCAAGTAGTAGAATTCTAGCTAAGACATTAGGAGATGGAAAGTTGGCTAGAAGCATTTCCTTTTGCAAAAGTTCTTATGCCTATTTCCAATAGTGTATACATCTCTTACTACTTTGAATGATCTGCGAAGCTGGAGAATAAATAGAAATTAAATTCTGAGGTATATGTAGTCAACAGTTTATGACCTTGAATAAAGGTAGGAACATTCCATAATTAATCATTTTTATAAATTATCAATAGTAGCTATTCTGTGAGCATGTGGTATAAAAAAAGAGTTTTATATCTAGGGAAGAATTTGTAGAATTCTACACAAATTGTCTTAGAAAACAGGAAAGGAAGTGATGCTTCCAAACTCATTTTATGAGACCAGCATTACCCTGTTACCCAAAACAAACAAAGTCATCACAAGTTAAACAAACAAAAAACTAGAAATCAGTATTCTTCATGAACATGAACACTAAAACCACTTTTAAAAAATTCATTGCATTGAATCTAGGAATATATGAAAAGGATCACCCATTATGATCAAGTCCCAAAATGCACGACTAATCCAGCATTCAAAAAAACTAGTCAGTGCAATTCACATAAATTAACTCAAAATAAAAAATTTCTCAAAGATTGCTTTCTATTAAGTTGAGTATTTTGTACTGAATAAGATTTCTCACACAATTAAACTTTGTTTTCTATCGAATATATTTGAAGAAAAAGTCCTAGATTTTATAATTTTGTCTTAAAAATATAATGCAGAGCCCAGCAAGATGGAATCTGTGAAGATTCTAAGCTTGCCTTCTCTGTATATTCACAGTTAAATTGCAGTAGAACAACGTGAATAATCTCTGAAAGAAAAAAACAGACAACTACAGTACACCTGAGGACCAGGGGTTCAGCAGAAAGGGGTAGGAAAACCTTTAACTGTGTTTAGTGCGACGCTGGGGCAGGACAACCCACAACCTGCTATGGTGAATAAAGCCACAATGAACACAGAATGCTGATATTTCTTCAAGACGTCAACTTCATTTTCTTTGGATAAAAACTCAGGAGTGGGATTCTTTGAAGTTTTCTGTAAGTCCATTCTTTGAGCAACACTAGCAAGGTAAATGTTGTTCCTTATTGTTTAGGAAAATGAAGCTCCCTCTTGCCTCTACCCCCCCCCCCCCAAAAAAAAAATCTCAGGAAGCCCATTCCATTCTCTGACACGAATGTCTGAGACTTCATCTGTCATAAGGACAATGAAATGGAGCATCGAGCTCTGCATCACAGATTGGTTAGTTTTCGAAATGCCGTTATACAGTCAGGTGGCTGAAATGCAACTTGGTGCAGAGAGTACAATAAGGTACTTATGTGACCTGGTATCTATATAATGTGGTGAATTGGAGTTATTAAGACATAATTATGTAGAGTGAAGTGATATATTTCTTACCAGCATCGCATCAGATTTAATTTTACCAATCGAAGCTCTTTGGAAGGGTAAGAGAAAAGCTTTTCAGTAGCTCCCCTTCACGGTGTTGTTCAGAAATAACAATGGTCGGGAACACATCTCCACAATGAAGGGGAACCCTGTGGGCTGGGGCACAGCACTAATGAGCCATGGGTCAAGAGGTCATTCTTCATCTGAGGGGGGCCTTTAGCCACACTCTGCTCCTGGGCACAGATGGGCCCTAACCTCAGTTCCCTTTCATCTTACACTTGGGAAGTTCTTGGTTACAAGAGGACCAATTCAAAATAATTTTCAGTGACTTGGGAGATGTATTTGAACCACAAATGTTTCTTAGCATGATTTATGTAGATTGAATATCATGTAACTGTTTTTCATTTGAGTCTCTGCTTTCAAATACCTCTTATTAGCTTCTAGCAGAACAGTAAGAATCCTTAGTTCCCCCACATATTTCTATTGGTATAAAATTCTATAGAGACCTTAGGGTCTATTTGCTTATGCAGAAAACCAAACAAGTTGTGATTTAATGTCAGTGTATCATGAAACTATTTCTTGTGTGCAGCTTGGTTGAATATGGATTTCGTGTTATTTGCAAGGTTGACTACCTCAGAGAAGAAATAAGCCTGTCTAGAGGAAATATTTTTGGAAATATTTTGTTCTTTTAAATAATTTTTTTTATATTCAAAGGATCCCAGAAAACTTTATGTGGAGTCCAGGTATCACAAGAGTATTACCAGTCTAGTATTACTAGAATTGCACCTGAACTTTAAATACTATCTGAGTTCTGTGCTTCTTGAAGAAATATGAGGAGAAAAAATTTATTAAACACTGAAAAATAAACACAGCCACTTCAATATTATATTGAACCCATTAACTATTCAAATAAAATATTTTGCAATTAAAATTTGTTCAAAATCATTTAAGTCTGAGAAAAAAACATAAGCAATATTTGCATATGTCACACCAAGAAAAAGTAGATTACGGAAGGAAGTTATATAAAGTTAAATTCTACTGTCTTGCAAATTTTTCAAAAATATTTTTGTTACCTTCTAAGACTTCATGTTCCCATTTTAAAATAAAAAACCTTCATTCTATGAAAAAGTTGTCTGGAATTCAGAAATGCAGCATGTCTGCATTATAATGTAGACAAAATTTTTTATCTTCTATTTTAACAATGCTAAAATTAAAACAATCTTATTTTGCTGAATCTACCATTATTAAAGAAGAATAGTAAGAAATTTAAAATAATGTGCAACTGACTTAATTTTAAACTATAGAGAATTAGAATAACATGGTGATTTTTCATGAATCAGGAGTCAGAAGTGTAGGTTTGAAAGAAGTAACTCTAAAAAGCAAAAAAAAAAAAATGCAGCTTTGGGATTAGTACAGGACAAGAACGTTTCTTTACATAATTATTGTTTATTGTGAATTAAAAAAATGCTCAATAGGTATTAATGCATTATTCCTACTCAAGAAGTACAGATTGTTTTAAAAGCTAATTTCTAGATTCTTAAAATAAGACCAAGACTAAATTTCTACCCCAGGACTTAAATGAGAAGATGGCAGATAAGTCACCCATTAACTGTTGGTTATCATCTGGTTAACAATTTAATTAAAACACCACCATTTAATTGACAGTCAAAGTCTAATAATTTAACTTTCAAGGAAAAGACAGCTTATGCAAAATTCTTAAAGACTTACCACAAAAAACTTTTTAAATGTTATTCTCTTCAACTGGGGTGTTTTGGGGGAATGCTTTTTGGAATATACTGATGCTTAACTATTCTGAATGTTTGATAACCAGTCTTTGTGAAACATTGTGATTTTTATCCACTGAGAGATAATTAAAGGCTGTCATTTGGAACACAGATGGATCAGTGATCTTATCACACAAAAATCATCCTGCAGCAATTACCATTCCTTCCAACTGGGAAACAGATAACAGAAACTGTGGTACTTGAGGCACAATAGGCTAACGTGATTAGAAATCAGGCAAACTCTGGCTTCTCTTGAGCTGCACTCCCCCACAGGCTGAATTATAGCTCTCCTACCAGTCCCACGGCTCTGAATGATGTCATGGGATCTGTAGTTCAGCCAGATGAAAGGGATAAAGCAGAACCCGCTGGCACTAGGCAAAGCTTCCAACACACAATCCACAACACAGCTTGGGAACCTAAAAAGCTACAGATCCAGCAGCCACTCAGCCCGAGCTTGGAAGAACCATCGGTATTGCTGGGTTGCAAAAAAAAAAAAAGAAAAAAGAAAAAAGAAAAAAGATGGGGGTGGGGGAAAAAAACAACTAGATCTCTGTTAAACAAAAGAATTTGTGAGCTAGGAAGCAGGAGGTGACTACCTGCTGAAAGTGAACTTTCTTGATATCGTATATATATATATGTATATATATATACACACACATACATACATACACACTTAGCTCTGCCTTTGAAGTTCTGCAACTGATCACCGATCAGATTACTGACATTTCATCTTGCTGCTCCTCTGCCTTTGATCTGCATGGTTAATTTTATTTTCCTGGATTTGAAGTTTCGTCTGGGCTTGTGCTGACATACATTTTGGGAAGGTAGAAGCATTTGGCATAGAAGTGCTGCCAAGGAGAAACTAAGAGTGAGTACTGGAAAGAGTTCAGCACGTTGCAGGTACAGCATTTTATGTTTTGTTGTGGCTTTCACTTCACTTTTCATGTGTGTTCTAAAAAAAGCATCGTTTTAATTAATTGAAAATAAGCTTTTCCTTCTTGACTATTATGCTATGTGTATGTACCAGAGTAAATATGATCCTCAATGCCTTTTTAGTAGTTTGTACAAAAAGGTTTGCAATCTGTCATGCAAATTTCACTTGGAAATGAGCTGTTCAAACAGGACAAACAGAAGAGTGCTAAGTTTAGCATATAACCAATGTTTGCTTCAGCGCCTAAGATCTGTAAGCTATAATTGCTCGAAGTATTTGCAGCATACTTTATTTAGTAAACAGGCTGTGGAACTTTATTTAATGCTAGTGCTTCCTGATTTTCTCATATAAAATCATAAAGTGCATCTCTGGCAATACTTGTTTCTTTATTCTCTTACCTCCCTGATGTAAAAACTATCAAATACATTTCATCATGCAGTTTGTATCCTCAAGGGAATCACTCAAAAGGCATTCAAGTATGATTAAAGCCTTTTATGTGTAAAAACTAAAGAATTTTAAAACAGTGAGGGTAAAGTTGCCCCAAGGTGGTTAAAAAGCCTCTAGTGATTTTCTGTAACCTTTGGAAATAGCACCAGGCTCATTTAGAGAAACGTTCACAAGGTTAATATCCTTAAAGTAACATTCACTTCAAATTTATAGTGACAGCTGTTATAAGTTAAGTTTTGCCAACAGTTTATGAAAACTATCTGAATAGTCAACAGTTACTATGTTGCATAAAGTTTTTTGTCACGTTTTCACTTTGGTTAATGCTCAACTTGGCAAGACCAAAGCACATTGCTGTGCTGAATTTGAAAGTTGTTTTTCATCCATTCAGTGATTTTTAAACACACGCAAATACACAGTAAAATCTTTAAATTGAGATGCAAAAGTTTAATACAATGGAAAAATAAGAGCTCCATTCTCTCAGTTCATTTTAATGCTCCAAATTTATTAGATAAAATAATTTATTATTATCATCAGTCTATTTTATGCTAAACCACAAAGAAATGACTAAGACCAGTTATCCTTTAATCCGAAATTCTGATGGAACAGAAAAGGTCTAATGTATCTTGTTTCTTATGCAATTATTTTTTCAAAGTAAATTAATTGCATTACTTTCTAAACTTTCCTCTTGATAGAGAAGTAGGGTAATTAGCATTGTTTGCTTAATTTTAGAACTTTGATAGCTGTTAAGTGGCTATTATTTAAAACTATACTAAGTTGACTATTTTTTAACTATGTGTCAAGTAAGAGTTTAATGTAAGAGGCTTAACTATTGTTTTTAGTTGTGCCAGGAGAGGCATTTAAATTTCTGTTTTACTGACAATGTAACAAAGCATGTACACAATATCCTGGAGTATCAGTTTAGGTTGATTTTTTCTATTTGTTGGCCTAAAGAGGTTCTCATTTAAATCACAAAAACCCACTTTTAATGTTCATAATCAGATAAAGAAAATTAACCTTTTAAAATCATGACTGGAGAAGACACATGCAGAAAGAGTATGCTTAGGACCTCAGTCATTTAATTCAGATTTGGTACTTTAAAACCTTAAATGACTGTTTACTTTGCTTCCAGGTTCATTTTAACAAATACAGACTCTCCTCAGCACAAAACAAAAGGGAGAATTAGCAATTATCTGATTAATTTAGACTTTGTAGCAAACTAGTCTGGGCAAGTCAAGTCCTTGAAAATCCACTTCAGTGTCTGAATTAATTCAGTTAATTGTTTATTTCTTGTGTCTTCCTTGAGAAATGAGACAGATTGTATTTGATTTTAAAAGATAGCCCCTGCTAAATGTACATGTACATTCTCAAAAGTATTTCTTAATAATCATAAGATGATCTTCATTGTGATTTAAGTGGGTATATTCCTTAATACTTCTGCTGAGTGAAACTCTTAAGATATATTTTTCAAAGGCCTTCCTATCTATTGCCTCAATGGCAGCTTTGAAATTGCAAAATTTCCAAGTTTTCAAAAGACTTATTTCTAAACCTGATTCAGTCACTGATTAGCCATGTGAACTTAAGGTAGACACTTTGCTGCTCAGTTATCGCATATATAGAGGTGATCAGTTCATCCTCCTGTTAAGCATGGCTGAAATTTATATAGCCATCTCACAGATGAGGAAGCTCCAACCCGAGAAAATTTACTTGACTACTTTAACTAAGGTTCCTTGGCTAGCTTTCCAGGTCCTTGTCCAACATTCTTTCTGTTCCACCACGCACAGTCTATTTTCCAACAACTGCTAAAACAAATGTACTGTGTAGCCAATTAGAGAAGCTGTCAGCTTGAAAGATAAAGATAGCCACTTCCTATGACATTACATATTTTGTTTCCATCATAGATATGTCAGTCAACTGGATTAGTCAAGTTATTTCCCAGCTGTTCCTTTTACCTCTGTGTTTCTTAGCAGTCTAAATACAATTCCTGCTACAATTTACTGCTATAGTTTATTGCAACATTTAAAATGACTTTCACAGAATATTTACTATATCAGTACAATGGGGAATTACATATATTTGTGTCTGTATATGTGTATGCAATTTTGGCATTATAAAACCACTCCTTTAGATGTTTCCAAGTAATTGATGTTTTCTTAAAAGATATCAGGGGATCCGGGACAAGTTTAATAGGTAATTAAAGGTCCTTATTCTCTAAGGTAGACTGGCAATGGAATTTTGTGAGATTTCTGTTGGTGAATTTAATGTTAGTTTATACAAGATATGTGCCGCATGCTATATTTGATGATGTTAAAAGTCCTTGAACATGTTTTAATTAGCTCTTTCTGGATTATTTTTATTAGTGATATATTTCTTGTGAATAAATTTAATATTATTTATTGACTATAAATTGTGCACATATACATTGCTCTCCAAGCTAGTTTCATTATATCTTATCACTTCATAAAGGTTTTATATAAAACTTGATAGATTAGTAACAGTAACATTTATTAATTCACTATTCATTAATTCACTAATATTTATTGAGCATTTATGTGCTACATATTATAACGATATTTAAAAAAATACTTTCTCATTTAAATTCACCAGTAAGTTTGTGATACCCATTATGCTAATGAGCAAAATGAGTCTCAGAGAAGTTAAATAACATATATAAGATTACAGTGCTAATTAAGTGGCAGTAATAGAGTGTATCTGATTTCAAATCTTGAGTTTTTTTGTTCTAGGGTTAGATAGTTAATGCTTTCTGTTTGAAGTACTGACTTCAAACAAAACAATCAGTTATTTCACCCCAAAAATGGGTCTATTTGGAAACAAGTATACAGCAATTTTGAAAGCAGTCTCATGGTGAGACACAATGTCAAGTCCTCAGAACTAGTTGCTGGACAAAGAGAAACAAACCTCTCTCTTGCTTCCACTGAGGCAGCAAGGGACTATCACCTTTTATGGGGGATACAAGGCATGTTGGTTCCTATAGTTGATTGACTGTACATATGTGAGCACTTTCTTCTGGCTTCCCAACTTCATGTAAATAGGGTTTCTGCACATTAATTTTCATATTATATAGAAAACTGAACTCGACTGTTAGCAAACATTTTAGTCAAAAAATGGGTTCTAGTTTTTTTCTTTCTTCCTTTTGAAATATTTTATGACAGCTCCTTGAACTTTTGAATAGAGTTTTCCTAGACTTTTGGGTCATAAAGTACCTCAAGACATAATCCATTCTTTCTTTGCTTCAGGACTGGACTGAAGTCAACATTCACTGCTGGTTTGGCAGGGCCAGTTCAGGGCACCCTGGAATAAACTAGTAATTTGATTCTCCTTTAAGGAGTTATTTTTGTCAGCCTGATCCAAAGGAATGCCCCATGAAGGGTGAGCCCGAGGCTCCCTAGTGACTATGCTTAATTTTCTACATTCACAAGCCAATTAGCTTGAGCTACAAAGTTGTCCATTGAATTCAACCATTTGCTGAAACTACCACTCAGAGGTTGCCAAATCTCAAGCCCTTAGATTGAAGGTAGTTTAACACCATCCAAGGAAACTTAAATTTGTTCTTTTGTAAAAAAGAGGGATGGAGAGGTGAAGTAGTGAGGTGAGGGTTTCAAGAGACTTCATCAAACCATTCCATCCAAGAGAAAACTCATTCTCTCTCAGAGTTCTGCCAAGTACAGCTTTCTCCATTCATTTAAATGCCCCAGTACTTTGGCAAACCTGTAGTTAAGCACTTATAGACTGCTGTCCAAGTGAGTCTGTTCCTTATTTCAGCCATAACAGAAGAAGGAGAGAAAAAGAGTCAGTGACCCCTATTTCTTCTCATTAAATACATAAAAGGTGCCTGGCCAAATGGGTGGGGTATGGAGGTGGGGATATAGGTGAAGGGTGTAAGCACCTTCACTTACAACAACTTTGCTCTATGGATGTCATGAGTTTGACATTATTAAACTAAGTAAATAAACTCAAGACCTTTCATACATACTGATTTATACACTAGTGGTATGGTTAAAAATTATATTAGAACTTAGGGAGACTGCATTTTGATTCCAGTTTTATTACTTAATTGTTGTGTGACCTTGAAAAAAATCACTCAATGTCTACTCCAATCTTTCACTGATAGTCTATAATTAGCAGTAATGGGTTTTGGCAATTAAATAGCTGGATCTTCGTTATTTACTCTTATTTTCTTAACTATATTTAACAAATTTTATTAATCTTTGAGAGTCTCAATCCTGTTTATAAATTCATTCAAAAAAATTTTAATGAGTACCAACTATATTCCAAGCACTGTGAATTAGCAGACTAAATTCAGCATTCTCCTGGAGTTTGCTTTCTGTTCCATTTTCCTAAGGAAGAGTGATTTACACCAGAAATTACTAGAAATTAAATTAATACAGGGAGCTAATTTATCACTCATACTATTTGTTACTTTATTATCTTAACTTTTTAGAATATTCTAAACAAATGCATTTAGTATTATTCATTATTCCCAAAAATAGTTTCAGAAAGTGAACCTTTAACATAATCTTAAAAACAAGATCACTACCATGATCCTCATGGTAGTGATTTGACTTTTCTGGTAAAATTTCAACCCATAAATGAGATTAAGTTCTTTAAAGAAGAAACCCTAATGCTAAGCATTCCTGCTAAATTGTGGGTCTGGGTTCTTATGTCTCCAGGTCACATCAACACTCAAAGTGAGGTAAAGCAAGAAGCATTTATTTAGCTTACCTGGCCTCTTCTTTAAAGATTGAGCCATTTGTAGTAGCTTAGGTACAGAAATTCAATACTTTTTCCTCATTGTCCATTATCATTTCAAAAATCTCAATTTACTGATAAAGCATATCACGTCCTACCAAGATATACTGCTACTAATAATGGGTACCATTTAATGAGCACTTACTATGTACCATTGGGTTAAGTACTTTAAATACCTTATTTTATTTACAACTACCAATGAAACATCTCATTTTAAAGATGAAGAAATAGAAATTTAGGGTGGCTATGAAACTTTTCCAAGGGCCTGGTACTATTGAATGGCAAGCTGGCATCCAAGACCAGATCATTTGATGCCAAAGCTTTTGCATATTAACAATAGGATCTCTCTTCCTAGTGAGTTAACAGACTAACTGGGAAAATCAATCAAATACACATGGAGGGGCCTCCCTGGTGGCGCAGTGGGTTAAGCAACGCACTATGAAGCAAACAGCAGCCACCGCAGCACGAGTTCGATCCCTGCTGCTGGCCAGGGAGGGG
>JAGFMF010011574.1:12760052-12813726 GCA_019455555.1 Galemys pyrenaicus
CTGTTCCCCGCTCTCTGTGGTGAATCCTCTCACCCCCCACCTCTGGCCTGTACCCCAGTGCTTGTATGCATAAATAAATAAATCTTAAAAAAAAATAAAAAAAAATACACATGGAATGATGCAAGACTGAATGAACTAAATACTGTTTTACTGCCTCTAGTACAAAGGAGGTTGGAGAAAAAGAACATTTGGCTGAAGTCAAAGAGGTAGTTTCTGAGCTGGCAGATTAAATTCCACTCAGAAAATATTTATTGAACATTTGTTTGAATGCTTGATACTATTAGAGATACAGGCTTGAACAAAAAGAGCCTTTTTCTGAGGCTATTTTTAATGCCCAAGTTAAAAATAAGTTACAGATACTTATAATACAAGCTAGATTATGGCAACTGCTGTCACTATAGTAAGAGGCCACAAATCTTGGAGAGATTCATGGGAGTAGTGGCTTTTGAGTTGGGTCATGAAATAGGAGTAAGGAAAGAGGTCAAGAGAGGTAGGGGAACCTGTGAGTCTAAAGAGGAAGCTTAGAGAGCAAAGGGAAGGGCAAATTCAGGGCACATTTAAGGCAAGTCATGCAGACCAGTTTGGCCAGAATATAAAGTGTGTGGTCTAGAAAAGAGAAAGATAAGGTTGAAAATGTGGGTGGAGTTCAAACATGGAAATCTTTGAATGCTAATTCGAGGAGTATAGAAGCCATTCTTTATGATGAGGAACCTCTTGTAAATCTTTTTAATTGGACAATGACTTTAGAAAAAGGAGGGGTGGGACAAAGCAGCAGAGAGTAAGGTTTGACAGACTGTGGTAATACTTAGTGAATGTGGGGACAACTTGTATTGCGGTGGAGGTGGTGGGACAAAGAGGAAAAGGAAGAAGGGGCACATGAGTGAAACTTTATCAAAGAAAAAGAATTCAGTGTAACAAAAATGTATGGAGTGCTTACTATATGCTAGACTCTGGGATATTAAAAAAATAAGAGGTGCCCTCAGGGTATTAAAGTCTAGTTGGGGAAAGGAACCCAGATAAACAATAACTTCATAAAATAATGAGCATGTTCATGAGGTATACTGAGTCTGTAGTAGTATCAACTAACAGCTGACAGAATAGGGGAACATATGTTTGCCTTGAAGTCCAAATTACACAGAATTAGATAGTGCCTGTCATTTGTAAATCATTTATAAGTACATCATTTGATTTACATTCTGGTCATGTTAGATTTGGAATAAACCATCTTGAGGTATGACACCTGGCAGTGACAGTCTTCTTAATGTATTTTTCACAAACACCTAGTATACCACTGAGGGTGTTCTCTGTGTGGAATCACAAGATGTGCTTACCAGTAATTAACTAAAACAACTTATTCATTCATTCCATAAATATTTATTGAGCGGCTACTATGGGTCTCTGGTTGTAGAAAAGAAATAGAATTTGACTTCATCTAAAGGGTACTGTAGTTATGTTGGGGTGGGGGTGAGGGGGGGGGGAACGGGACAAAACACCAGTGTTTGCTTCTGCACCAAAGGCAAGCACAGACTCTTGGGTTTGAAGGAACTTTGTCCACTTATTCCTTACTAGACAGACGAATTAAAATTGCTTACATTCCTATAACATTCTGCTGAAAAACTTTTTATCGTTGTTTCATAAATATGCAAACTAAGGTTCAAAAGTTTCAAAGCTTTACACCAACTGCTAGAAGGTAGGAGCCCAGCCCCCCCCACCCTGCTCACCCCACATCACCAGCGGTTTCAAGTTTATTGAGTGACCATGGGAGGTCGACTCCGGCATCCGCAGGGGGGCGGTCACTAGCGGCTGAGACAGTGACCTGAGAAGATCCCAGCGAAGCTGAGCTGAGCTGAGGCTGGAGGGGACACCGCCCAGAGTCTCGGGGTAGAGGAGGTGGGTGGGGCTTTCATCGATGGGTGGGGCTTATCCGATGGGCGGAGCACTAGGAGGCGGCAGCCGTTGCTGGGCTACCAGAGCGCGGGCCCTCGGCGATTGCAAGCTCTCGGCTTACTGCTCTGAAGAGGACCTGGGATTCGGCTCGCGCTTTATACTTAGCACCGTGCTAGCTCTGTGCACTCCTGCGCTTCAGACTCCAGCCCGGATCTAAGGAGCAGGACTGGCAGCGGGGCCTACGGGGCTGCTCAAGTGACAGGAAAGGTAGGTGACCGCACCACTTGGGGCTCGCCCTAGGCCGTCCTAGTGGATCCCGGTGAGATGAAAGCTGGGAGAATAGGAGGTTGCCTAACAGAAGGAGGGGGCGCCAGGCAAGAGGTGCTCACATGAGAAGAGGGGGCAGGCGACTGTGCCGACCCCCCGGAAAGGGTGGCAGCCAGGGATTGCTGGGGAGAGTGGAAGAGGCACCGAAGATGCTGGAGCTTTATCTGCACTAGCAGAAGCGACTGGGGGTGTTCTCCCTGGCTATGGAAATGACGGGACTTAGTCTTAATACCTTCGTATCTTATACATAGAAAATCGGTTTATAAGACAAATATGTGTGAATAAATAAACAAGTCTGCGTGAGATTAACCCCGCTTTAAACGGTTGCGCTCCAATCCCTGCCTATCAAACCCGCACGCCTGACTTTGTGGGGCGCCCGTCCACTGAGCAGGTTTGCACCGTGAATGCTCTTACCCAAGGAAGCTGTCTGCAAACTAGGACTTTCCAGTTGTAGTCGAGAAATTGCAAAGAGAGCATTTACAAGATTTGTAAATAGTCCATAAACATCCTCATTCTATGGGAAAAAGTGTTGCAAATATCAGCAACATTTATTATTTAGTGATGAATGGAACGTCTAATAGATTAGAAAGGTCAGCTCCAACAGCTCTTGTCAAGCTTCTGAAGTCATGGAATAAAATTGTAGCGATTATATTCTTGAAGATGAAGCTTGGAAGGATCAAAATTCAATGATCTGTTTTGTTGGTAGCGAACTATTTTTCAAATCTACATTTATCATTGCAAGAGATCCATGTCATTTTTTTTTGAGTGCATTTTAGTTAAAAGGACTCAATTTTAGAGAAAACCATAGACTTTACTTGATACTTCTTTGATAATTTAAAACAACTTAATTCAAAGTATTTACAAAAGTTTTTACTCCAATGATAGTTTTCCATAACTAGAAGTTTCTTTATGCAAACAGGACAAACAGGAAATAGTTATTGTTGAACATGACTTGTACAAACAGAAGTATTTATATTAAGACATTGTTTCACCATCAGATAGTTATAGCAAAAGGGATTATATTGCATTAGTTCAAGATTAATATTTCTGTTGTACAGTTTCACCTTAGGCACTTTTGTCAATATTACTTTCATGTCTTTTAAATATGTATTTTATTTGGTGCATTGCTTAATATCTAATTTAAAGACATGTTACTAGGGGGTGAGAATTGAGTACTATTGTGGAAAATAGCTTTTATCATTTATTATTACTTACCAAGATGTGGCTACTTATAAATAATGATTTGCATATTTATAGAATTGTTCTGAAAATAAACAGTTCATTTAAAAAATATGAGGACATTCATACATAGTCTACATGCTCTGTACATTCTTGCTTTTTAATCATTGAAAATGCCTTATGACATCTATTTTATTGCCAAGCCTATGTGACTTTATTGACTTAAGAGATTCTTTTTAATAGAAAGTGCTAACTCTGGGACGTTGTGTTAGTGTTTTCTGGGACAGCCATGGGAGTGTCTTTTGATTCTGATTCTGAGGTCATGATAGATTTTGAATTTGAAGGTAAGGATATATGAAGAGGTTTTATCTACTTGGAATTGTGTGTAGCATGCCTTTCTTCTCCAGAACTTGAATATGGAACATTCAACATGCTAACATTTAAGTTGCATGAGAGACTTTTTAAAAGAACAGAAAATTAGTATTTTTTTTTTATCTTCAGGTGATCACCAGTTCTAATTTATCTGTGTGAATATGTGTGTGTGGGTGAATTGAAAATTGAGACATGTATAGTCAAAGGCTGTCCTTAATATACATATTTAATTTGCCAGTTATAGCCCTGATACATGAATCTCAAGCATGTTGGGACTTTGAGACATACTAAGGAATTCTGCTAACACTAATGAAGAGAATTTGGGTCTTCTTTTTCACTTATTTTTATCTCTGAACCCAACTTTACCCAGACCCAGATCAGAAGTTAATACAACACTAGCAAAAAACTGTAGGTATCTTTAATACATGGGGGTGGGAGTGGGTGCAGGAGAGGGGAATCCAGTCCTTTTAAATCTGTATTTTAAAGTCAAATATTTAAAATTCTGGAAAAGGTCAACATACTCTGTGTTGACCACAGGAATAAGAATATCCATCTTGAATAAATGTACACCCCAAATAAATAGACAGCTGCTTATATGATAAGAGAGCCAGGGAACAGTCAGAGTTAAGTCCATTTGTCTTATGGCAGCTGATTATTAAATGTTCACAGCCTTTTAAAGTAACTTCCTAGCTGAGGGAAAAGAACAGTAAAGCAGTAGAACATAATTTCTTTTCATGATTTACTGATTGAGCAGTGGGTTCATTCATTGCATTTAATCGGTCTAAAATGTTTACATTTTAAAGTAAGTTGTTTAAACAGTATTGGGTTATCTTCTAGTCCACACATCACAGAATAATCTACCTTTTTAAACTGACATTTTTAAAACCTGAGTTTTTCAGAGAACAGCCACCATAAGCAATTATATAAGACAAAGGAATTTGTATTTCTGAAGATTAAATATTATTTAGCCACCCTGCAGTCAGCTTATATGGGCCTTACAGGAGGAAATTCTAAAAGAATGGAGCCTACTTATACTGGAGAAGAACACTACAAATGTTACAAAGAGTGGTTTTGGAAACTATCCAGACATACTTCTAAAATAAAAATTTAAACAGCTGTGTTTTAGAAGTGGTTATACACAATTCTCTTAGAATAGACTATGATGTTCGAGGTCCCCTTAGTTCTTGATGCTACAATTGCTCTATTTGTGTTCTAGGATAGAGAAACATTTTTAATTTGGGGGGAAAATACTTTAGTTCCTTAGTTACTATATATGCTTATTGAGTGAACAGTTTGAGAACACTGACAGTGATTTTCCTAAAGCAAAGATGCTAGAACCTACAACTCAGAAATAAAAGAAATTAGCCCCAAAAAAGCCTATTTACTTTAAATTCTGTTAAAAGTAAATAATTATGGGAGCCTAACAGTGAGTTACTCCTAATGTTTTTGAAAAGCGGGGGAATTGAAGATATTATATTTGGCAATGGAACATTTCAATGCTTGTAGGGTTTTTAGTAGAAAATATTTCATGATTTGAAAAAGGGAAATCATTCTCAATTCCCAGCCAACAACAATATGTATATTTTTATTACAGCATACCTTTGTGAGCTTCCTAGGCTACAAAAATGACTGCAAACTACCATGTAAGAAGAATGAATTTCAAATACAGTGAAATTTAAGGCCAAGACTCAGAATACCTAGAGGCTATAGATTATTGTTCTATTTGGAAAAGGCAATACCTACTTTTCTAATTATTTTTTTATTCTCTTAACATAGGACTGGCATTATTTCTAAACCATTTATGATTATGTTCCACCATTAAAATGTAAAAGGCTACATGTATAACATTGGCTTCATTTCAATGCTGATTTTATAAATTGTAAGCCTGCCAGTTTACTTTAATGTTGATTTTTTTTAAAAAAAATTTCAGTTTATTGCATATTGGAAAAATGTATGAGTTGAGTGTAGCTTCATTACATAATGTTAGTACAGTTTTTCTAAATGAAAACTGTTACCTTATTTCATGTATTGCATATTAGATAATAAATCACTTTTAAGAGATGGAAAAAAGAAAATTAATCTATTCTGAAAAAAAGTAATTCTGATTATTTGAATGATTCTAAGATTCATTTATTTTGTTTACTTATAAGATCCAAAATACGAATCATTCTTAGAAAGTTTACTGAATTGTTAAAATTAGAAAGGTAAGTATTGGGTCTTCTTTCTTAAAATCTTTGTCAATATTATTATAAAACTATATTCAAGAAATGGTGTTCTGATCTAATTATGTTCTATCAATCTTTCAATCTCAAGTTATAGTTATATATATTTCTCACATATATTGTTGTAATCCTTATAGCAACCAATGAGGTAAATCGTTATCCTGAAGTAATGAATTTCTTCACTCATTCAACATGTACTTAGGCATATATTTTGAATGAGTTAATATTTCTAGAACAAAATTACAATTCTTGTCATTAAGTCCTTAAACCATTTTTTTTTTACTTTTTTTTATTTTTTAAAATTTATTTATTTATGCATACAAGCACTGGGGTACAGGCCAGAGGTGTGGGGTCGTGAGAGGATTCACCACAGAAAGTGGGGAGCAGAACAGGCAGATCAACAGAAGTACACTGCTGAGGGGAGCAGCGGGCACAGCAGGAGAGGTCTGCTGCACCATGTGGGTCCCCTCCCTGGCCAGCAGCAGGGATCGAACTCGTGCTGCAGCGGCTGTGGTTTGCTTCATAATATGTTGCTTAACCCACTGCGCCACCAGAGAGGCCCGAGTCCTTAAACCATTATTGATGGTAAGCTCCAATGGCTTGACTGGTAATTAAATGAAGGAATGACTCCCTGTGTGACAATAGGGAATGGTAGTGACTAGAATACTAGAAGGTATATATTCTTTGAAAGGTACAACTGTTATTCGGTTCTAGATCATGTTGCCCTTTTGTGGAAATCACTGCTGCTAAATTTTCTAATATTTTAAGAGTATTTCATTTTTGATGCTGAAAAACTATTTCGAAACTTAAGTGATGTGTTGACTGAAGAAAATAATGCCGCTGGACAGGTGCAACATAAGAAAGAATATACAAAGGCCAAGAGAGACAATAAACCAGATAATTACGATTTGGCACAGAGATAAGCCCAGGATGCTGTGGGAAAGTGTCTATGCCAGATTTACAGAGAACCCAAGGGAAGCTGGACAGCTCATGGCAAAGCAAATAAGGTACAATATATAGTGAGACTCCAAAGCAAAAGAGAGGGTGACTGCTGAGGGAAATGCAGGTTCAGACCACCACGTGGATTAGAATCCAATGTTCTACCCAGCCCAGAAGAGAAGTCTGGGGCTCCTCCTCCCCTGTAGATCTTCCATGCACTGCTGTCTCTGAGTCCCTGCCTCTTTTCCTGTTGACACACCATCAGCTTTACATAATATGTAGAAGGAAGTGAAGGAGGGTGCATTTCTACACCTGTTGAATTTGTCCCCCTTAGCAGCTGGCTGATTAGGACACATCCATATTGGTTACCATTGACTCAGATGAGAAGGCTGAGCAGCTTGCTCTGATAAGCAGCCACTGTCTGTGCAACTAAATAGAATGTTTACTAACTCTAAGCTCTAGGCCCCTCTTTTTTTCTTTGGCTTGCCTGGTTACTGCTAACCTGCTCAATATTGTTGACTAGCACATCCTTCTAGAACTAGATAAATCAGGCATTAGTTGTCTTCTTGATACTTAGCTTGAGTCAGTTCCCCTGTGGATATTTTGCAAAAATAGATGCTAGACAGTTAGTAAGAGTATGTAGTTTGAGTATTTTGGCAAGCTATGAAAACCCCTATGCATCTATCGAACCTAATCTCTATAATGTGTTTGTCTCATGCCTAACAAGTCATCTCAAGTAAAGAGGACACTAAAGTTTATAAAAGCATTTTTCTATCTGGGCCACACCCTAAAAGCCCAGATTTAAAAGCAATTTCAATAAATTCCTTATTACTTTAATTTTAGTTTAAATGTAATTAGTTAAATGCTTGTTATTTCATTAAAATTTCCTTGTTTTTAGGAATGCTGGAGCATTTCATAAGGTATTTAGTTTTATTCCAGGAAATTCAAGGTCACACCTATAAGACTCCATCGACACCAGTGAAGTTGGCTATTTCTAAATACTCTGTGGCCAGGCTATATTAAAAGGTGTTTAGGAGATCTCACCAGTCCTGCTAAGCCGAACTCTCTTCAAGTGCATCTGTAATGTTTTCCCCACCCCCACAGCCGAACTGTCTCCTTGCAGGCACCTGATAACTGCTGAATCAAGCTGTGCTGACCAAATGGATAAAAAATGAAATGTATTATTTTCTTATTTAGTTTTGCTTTCTTTAGTCAGTTGTGTGACTATAGTCCATCTACGCCAAGAGGTCGATGGACACGGCAGGGTGGTAGGTTACAACCCAGAGTCAGCCCTGCAGAATGGTTGAGAGTCCTGTTGAAGGGTCAGTAGACATGAATTTGATTTGGTTTCTACTGCTTAAATTACATGTGTCCTTAGACCCTAAGTTTTCTTTCTCTTCTTCCTCTGGGGATAAATATCTACTTTACAACATGGTAGTAAGGAAAAAATGTTATACTTTTAATAAATCCTTAACAAATTACTTGACATTATAATTGCTTACCCCAAACTCTGACTCAGTTAGTCTTTGAATGCCTCCTGCAGACAGATAGTTCTAAAACACGACCTGTCCCTTGATTGTGACTGTTTGAATAATGTCTTCCATTTGTCTAACAGGTTACAGTCTTCAAGGACTGTTACACACCATGGCTCATTTGATCCTCAACAATAATACTATTAACAAGAACAACAATAATTGCTAACACTTAGAGAGCACTTGCTAGGAGCCAGAAACAGTTTATATCAATTAACACTCCTGTTAAGTGCTTTCTCTACAGCTGTTGAACTCATCTATTCTTCACAGCACTATCAGGAGGTAGTTAATATCAATACGCCAGACTTAGAGTTAGGAAGCTGAGACTTGGGTTCCATAACAGTATCAGCAACCATGGTCGATGAATCTCTCACTCTGTTCTAGGCACTGGGCAAAACATTGTGTGTGTTATCTCAGTTCATCCCATGACACATCCATGAAATAGGTTCTATTTTTGTCTCTCTGAATATGTAGACTCAAAGTGGCATTGCTAAGAAATGGGACCGGAAACCCAGGTGTTCGATTGTGACTTTTCCCTGACGTTCCCAATAAAACCCAGGCTATTTTTTACATGTATAGGTTTACATGCAGGAAACTCTTCAAACCAGGATTTTCGATCATCTTGACTTCTGTCAGGACAATCCACACAGTCTAAATGATTTCCCAGTCTTTGGTATAAAAAGCTAGGATAAAAGAGTAGTCACAGGAAACTCCCAGTATAAGAAATCAGTAAAGAAATTCTTGTATTTTCTTAGTAAATTAGGACTTTAAAAATGTATCACTTTGTTGTTTAATCTTGTCTCCTCTTTTAAAGCACTTAATGTCTTGAACATGTAAAAAGATAGATGGATAGACAGATGTAGATATATACACACTTGGATGGATGGATGGATGGATGGATGGATGGATGGATGGATGGATGGATAGATAAGTGATATATGCATGTGTGTGTGTGTGTGAAATAGAATGTTTATTCTAATCACCAGAGAAGAATTAAGTCTGTTATGGGCAACCAAACTTCACTGTTTTCCACAGTATATAATTCATTATTTGTGCTTCTTTGTCTACTTAATTCATCAAACATTATTGAGTATCTTTATGTGCCAGGTACTGTGCTTGACACTGGGAATATAAAGAGTACTAGAGGTCTGATATCTATTTTAAAGGAGCATGCAATCTGATGAGTAAAAGTGATATAGTGATAAACATATGCAAGGAATACTGTATGCAAATGTAGAAAGAATTATAGGACCACAGGGAGCAACTCTCTTGGTTGTGGACAGCATCTCAGCATTGTGAGAGTGGGTTAGTCATTGGAGGGATTCAATAGGAGACTCTCCAGATCCAGTGGAAGAGGACAAGATCACTGGTGTGCAGGGGAAATGTGATACCTGCAAATCACTGAAATGGATGGCCAGTGGGAGAAGTAACCAGTAGTGAGACAGGCAGGCAATCTGGGGACATTGTGAAAGCCCGCAGGCTGAGAAGTTTAGGAAATAATATGTGGAAATTAGCCCACCTGCACCACTGGAAATTTAGTCATGGTAATGTTACTCTTATATTTCTCATTTGAACTATTCAACTTAGCATATATGTTGGGAGAATAATACAAGCCTAGCACATCAGATATACTGATAGTTCAATTATGTTTTTCTACCTTATCATTAAAAAAGAAACTCTCACCATATAAAAGTCATAAAATTTTATATGATTTTTTTCTTTGGCGGTGTTCTTGCAGTTTTTATCTCATTGCCATTTTAAAAATATTTGCTTATTTTTAAATTTTAAATTTTAAATTTTTGCTGTGAGAATATTACACACATATTTTTTCATTATTAATGAAATATTTATACTATGAAGAATTTTTTGAGAAAAGAAGGAAAATTCATGCAGAATGCTACAATATGAATCTAACCATTGATACTATTTTGGCCTGTTTATTTTTGTACATAAAATATTCTATAAAGTCAAAAGCATATTGCCTTGACTCCTAACTTGATGGACATGTCATGATTACTCCAGCATTCGTCTGTTTTCCTTGGTAATTAACACAGTGTCTTGATAGAGTATTCTGCCCAGACTAGCTTCTCACTCTACTGATATGCTGACTCTATTAATCTCTGTTTCTCATAGTTTGTATAAATGCATTGGTGTTTATCCCCTCTTTTTATTATTCGTTTAATCCCACATAGATTTTATATTTTTCACTTTAAAAATTAGCTCATTTTAAAGAAATGCAGGACCATGTCAAGAAAGAGATAATGTTAACCATACTTTTCAGAGAATGTGGTTTTTATCTGCTGGTCCCAATCTTGGGTCTACACAAGTTGCATGGTTACATAATTGCTAGATGATTTTGAGATACATAAGGGGAGGGAAAGAACTATAACTAAGAAGCTGGGGGAAAAAATCCAATAAATTGTTTGAATTCACTCAAATTGGGTCATTCACTCAACAAACACAAAAAAGATTTTTCATTGCCCTGTGACTGCATCTGCCCACGCACCTAAAAGGACCATCTGGGTTACACATCTACACATCTGATGAAATTTGCCCTAATTGGCTGCTTGACCAGTAGCCTGCTCTGCTCTGCTTGCTTTGTTGGCATTTAGAGTTTTTCCTGAGCTCTTTGGCCCATAGTTCTGGTTCTCTGCTCTGGCTTGTAAGTAGTCATATTATCTGCTGTGGCCCATTGTTTGGGGAGATTGAACTTTAAAGGCAAACTGAACCATTGTTTTTCCACTTGATAGTTGAAGCCACCAGATGAGTCTACACTTCTTAGAAACCAATTCCTTCTTGGGGCCTCCCTGGTGGTGCAAGGGGTTGAGCACAGGACTATGAAGCTAACCACAGCCACTACAACACGAGCTTCATCCCTGGCCAGGGAGGTGACCCACATGGCACAGCAGACCTCTCCTGTTTTACCCACTGCTCCCCTCAGCACTGTATTTAAGTCCATCTGTCTGTTCTTCTCCCTACTCTGTTTCTGGTGAATCCTCTCTCACACACCACTCCCTGCCCTGTGCCTCTAGCCTGTACCCCGATTCTTGTATACATCAATAAAAATAAATCTTAAAATAAAAAAAACAATAGTTCCTTCTCTTGATATTGTATGAATCTGTAAAGAAAGCAAACAAGCAAACAACCAAATTTGCCTTTATACATTAGATCCTTTCTGGTCAAGATAAAGAGGTTCTGTTTTTCTTCTTTTAAATCAAGTTTTATTGCCAGTTTGTTTTCTTAGGTTATTTCTATTCTACTAATGAGTGAAACTATCAGCAATTGTCTTTCACTTCTGACTTATTTCACATAGCATATTCCTCAAACTGCATCTATATTGTCACAGAAAACATGATTTTATATTTTATTAGTAGCTGAGTAGTATTCTAGTGAGCATATATATCTAGATTCTGCAGTCACCTATTGATGGGCATTTAGGCTGGTTCCTTGGCTTGACTCTTGTGAATAAAGCTGCTCTTAACCTGAGGGTGCATGTGTCTTTTTTGTGTTAGGGTTTTCATATTATTCAAATAAATACATACAAGTGGTATTGCTGAATCTTAGGGTTTATCTTTTATGGAAATGTGAAGCTAGTACTTCCAATTTCAACATTTGTTAATTATTTTTAAATGTTCTTAAATGAATGCTTACTTTTCTGCTATTAGAGCTTTGCCCTGTAGTAATTTGGGGAAGAATCCACAATACTAACTGTGTTAGTAGCCAAATGCTAGCTGTGTCTGCTTCTTAGTGGAGCTGAAGGTTCAAGTTTTATTAAACAGAGCAGATTGTTTTGCAGGGTATAAGGGGCATAGGACACTAAAGCCAACTAACTGGGTTTGCGTCCAGCTCTACCTCTTAGCAGCACAACCTTGGATGAGTGATTCAGCCCTCTCTGGGCCTCAGATTCTCTATCATAAAATGAGGATAATGATGCTACCTACCTTATACAATAGCCATGAGGATTAATGAGCTAACATGCTGAAAATAGTACTAGCACATAGTGCTTAGCTCTTATTAATTACTTTATCACAGCTTTGCACTGTTTAAATCAAATAAATGTCAGCTCAAACTTGTCTCTATTTAAATATAATTCTCCACTGGGTGAAGTATAGTGACCACTGCAGAAACTCGGTTAGAAAATAAAAGCATGGGAATTCAGAGCCAGTGGAGGTTTTGGGTATGATGTATAGGAAGACAAAGCTTCCATTCTTCCCACCTAAACTTTTTAAAGAATTGCATACTACTGTTATATTGTGTCATTTTCAAATATGATTCCTTTTAAAATATAAACGATGTTACTAGTATACATGTTACATAGTATACATAGTAAATGCTAAGTAATGTAGCAAATACAGAGTGCAGTCCTTAACATTATTAATGTTAACTATATCTTCTTATCTTTCAGGAAGCTTCAACAGTAAATACATTTAATAAGAGTGATGGCTTCAAAAGTGTTATTAGAACAAGAGAAAGTATTTTTCGCCATTGTGGTATTACTAACACATTTGGTAAGTCAATTCCTTTTCCTTACTTTCATAAGTATGTGGTAAAAGAATTCATATTAATATTACTAAAACTATTTTCTAGCTTTAATCCCACATTTAAAATTTTTCTTTCAAATTACATTTTATTATTGCTGCATTTAACAATAATTAATAAACAAAAATGCTACTGAATGTCAACTCGCGTGATGATTGCTGAATTATTTTACTTAAATGTAAATGAAGAGATTAAATCACAGTATTAGATATTAGCCTTGCAACTCTTTTCCCTGACTTTATAGGCATGTTTCTTGCCTGACAGTCTAGACACTCACAGGATTGTGACTTACATGGTTTGTGAAGAATTTAGAATTAGTTTTTAACAGTTATTGTTTTTAATAGTTACTTGTATCCCTTTTGGTCCAGAAAACATTAACATAGATGAGGATTTATAATGTTCGATAACTTCTCACAAAATATATATGAAGTTTTCAGAAGACTTGAACTTAGTCTGGAACTATAATCATGATCTACAAATATTTAAAAGAACTATTTATACTGAAGACAGGACTTAAAGCCTTCTTGGAAGAAAAAGTAACAGGAAACAGGGGCAAATTGCAGTCTACAATTCAGGTAGACATAAGAAAAGCTTCCTTTCAATGGAGGTTGTGAAATATTGGAACAAACGGCCTACGAAGTAGATGGGGAATTTCTTTCTCAAAGCAATTACAGTCTCTTCTTGGTAGAAGACAATGTTCTATCTTTCAAATAAAATAATTTTTTTCTAAGATTAATAGCCAAGGGAGAATTAAGAGAGCTAACCCCAAATTAACCCCAAATCTTTTCTTATGCCTGACCCCCAAGTTTGAATTTTCCCTCCTACCTTCTCTAGAGGTTTTAATTAAGGAGGTTTCAGTAATCTTTATAGATAGTTTTGCTTCAAGGTATACTTTTGCTGAATAATTATTCATTATTAGAATCATCAAAAACAATTTCCCATGTTTCTATGTATGAAAGGCCTTATCCAGTCTCTCTTCTCCAGTGCTTTCTATGACTTTCAGCTTTCATTTAGAAAACCAAAATTATGGGAAACTATTTTAACTATACTCTTTCTCTTTTCTCTATTGCACACTATCTATTGATGGCTAAAAAAATATAGAAAGTTAAAATCATAGTGAGGGCAGTTCTATTTAGGATGAGGTGGAAATGAATATTGCCACCAATCTGAGATTCTTTCACATCAACAATTTTATGAAATGCCATCTGTCTAGAAACATGTAAATATGCTTTGGTAGCATGATAAGGGTTATTGTAGATAGAGCGAATGGGGAAACTTTATATTTTGGAAAATAATTAAAAACCTTGTTTTTTGCCAAAGTAGATAAACTTTCCAATGAATCCTGTGCTATAATACCAAGGTATATTGTTAGGTCCCATTTAAATGGATAAATGGTAATCAATAATAATAATTTCATATTTACATAGCACTTTGAAGAGTTTGACCACAACTGTCATTAAGAATTTTATTGAGGGGCCTCCCTGGTGGTGCAGTGGGTTAAGCAGCGCACTATGAAGCAAACCGCAGCCACTGCAGCATGAGTTTGATCCCTGCCGCCGGCCATGGAGGGGACCCACATGGCAAGGCAGACCTCTCCTGCCTCACCCACTGCTCCCCTCAGCAGTGTGCTTCTGTTGATCTGCCTGTTCTGCTCCCCGCTCTCTGTGGTGAATCCTCTCACCCCCCACACCTCTGGTCTGTACCCCGTACTTGTATGAATAAATAAATAAATCTTTAAAAAAAAAAAAGAATTTTATTGAGGGCCTCCCTGGTGGCGCAGTGGGTTGAGCAGCGTACTATGAGGCAAACCGCAGCCACTGCGGCACGAGTTCAATCCCTGCTGCTGGCCCGGGGTGGGGGGCCCACGGGACCCACGGGACCCACATGGTGCGGCGGGCCTCTCCTGCTGTGCCCGCTGCTCCCCTCGGCGGTATGCTTCCGTTGGTCTGCCTGTTCTGCTCCCTGCTCTCTGTGGTGGGTCCTCTCATCCCCCCCATCCCCACGCCTCTGGTCTGTACCCCAGTGCTTGTATGCATAAATAAATAAATCTTTTTTAAAAAAAGAATTTTATTGATCCATGACTGTCAGAATTGTTTTTAAAGAGGAAATTTCAGGAAATAAAGTTCAACAGGAAAAGTTTAAAAAATATGTACATCAAAACTGAATGGTAGGGCCTCCCTAGTGGCGCAGTGGGTTAAGCAACGCACTATGAAGCAAACCGCAGCCACTGTAGCAAGAGTTCAATCCCTGCTGCCGGCCAGGGGGAGGACCCACATGGCGCACCTGCCTTGCCCGCTGCTCCCCTTAGCAGTGTGTTTCTGTCATTCTGCCTGTTCTGCTCCCTGCTCTGTCTCTGGTGAATCCTCTCACTGTCCTGGACTCTGGCCTGTTCCCCAGCTCTTGTATGTATAAATAAATAAATCTTAAAAAAAAATAAAAAGAACTGAATGGTAGATATGCCTAAAGGATAATAGCAACGTTTGGTTATTATACTGATTTTGTTGATTGATTGATTGGTTTATTTATTCCATTTATTATGCTAGAATATATATATATTTCTTGAAAATAAAAAAATTTTGCATTCTGAAATTTTCAGATTGAAAAAGAATCTGGGGTTTCATCATGGCTTTTCTTTTGTATATCCTCTTGCTTAGAAAAGAGAGCACCTCCTAAGTCATTTTTTACCTTGGATACTTAGGAAAATATCAAGAAAGATAGTGAATAATTCCAAGAAAAAGGGAGACCACATGCAGGGAATATACGGGAGAATCAGGCTGATTTATTTGTTCCACTGACTTATTTAGAAAGTATGCTATTCCTAAAATGAAAATTAAGTTGATCTCACTTTGGATTAACGTGTCCATAATACAAATGACATGGTCCTTTTCCTGTAAAGAAAAAATATACTTCAAGATAACATTTTCTGAAACATTTTTTTCCAGGTATGTAAAGGAATTTGTGAAACAGGAGACTGTAGACAACAAGAATTCAGAGATCGATCTGGAAATTGTGTTCTCTGCAAGCAATGTGGGCCAGGCATGGAGTTATCTAAGGTAGATATTGGCTGCATGGTGAAGTTGTAGAGTTGTATTCTTTCTAGCTAAATTAGTAATTACTTTTGAACATGTTATTAGTTGTAGAGAATTGATTGATATTTTTGTTCTAAATAAAACATCAAAGTCTTCCAGTTAGCAAGGAACAAAAGTATATTACTTTAGCCAAATATTACACAATTTCCTTTTTGATATTTTTGATTCATGTGTCTGACTAAGATAAAAGGACTAGATTCCAAGAACCAGAATTCAATAAATGTCCTTGTGTTATGTAACAGTGTTTATCATATTTCAATGGGAGACTAGAACTATTTTTTTCAATTTATTTATGCATACAAAAGCTGGAGTAGCTGTGGGAGTGTGGGGGGCAGTGAGAAGATTCACCAGAGACCGAGTGGGAAGCAGAACAGGTGGACTGACTAAAATATACTGCTAAGGGAAGCAGCAGAAGAGACAGGAGTGGTCTGCTGCACCAGGTGGGTCAGCTCCCTCACCAGGGATCAAACTCCTGCTATCTACCTATATCTTTGTAGTGCTGAGACTTAACATCTGTGCCACCAGGGAGGTCCCCAAGGGAAGATAACTATTAAGGTTTATTTGCATTAATTAAATCAATAATAAAGCACTGATAACAGAAAATGGTAATGTTAGTATTTAATAAGACTTCCTTTTCTTCAAATAAATATTAGCCTTCACTAAGAAGGAGAGGTCAACAGCATCTTAAATAAGCTGCTCTAAGGTAGCAGCTTTCTTTCCAAAGCTCTGTTTTGAACATTCCTTTCATAATGCACATGTTATTATTAATCTCTCCATATTGAGTGTATGTTACTCTCAGGAGCACTTTATATGGTTAATATTCATTTTAACCATTATTTGTTCAGAAACTGTTCTAGTAGGGCATATTTCTGAATCTTGGATGTCCTGGGTTGTTTCTTTTCTGTGAGCATGTCCTGAGCTATATATATTCATTTGCTTTATTTTCTGACCTTTTGAAGATGTTATTAGTTGTAGAGAATTGATACATGGTTTTGTTCAAAATAAAGCATCAAAGTCTTCCTATTAGAAAGGAACAAAAGCTTTCTTTAATTTAAAGTGACTTAAAAGTCTTTTTCCTCTACTGACTGCCATTATTTAAAGTTGAGTCTTGTCATTCATAGATTTTTGATCAATGACCTACAAACAACAGGAAACAAATAATTATGCATTCCACAAGTAATTCAGGGTGGATGGCCTTTCTCTGGTTGTTGTGTTAAATAAGGGGTAGCCTCCGTGTCCTGTGCTTTAACTTTTGGATCAAAGCTTGACTGATCTTTGAACCCTGTATGGTGTCTAGTTAATGGTAGCATCTCAGCTGATATTTTTAAGTCCCTGTTGATTGTCCAGCATGCATTATCATATGTAGGATTTGCTCAGTTGAGTGTAAAGGATCCTTCTTAGCACATCTAGGATCAGTGAACAGAGTAGTTAACATGATAGTGCCCAAAAGGAAAATAGATGGTGCTACCCCTCAAAAGTCTTTTTCCCAAGTTTCTGTGATAGTCTGATTGAAACATCCCAGTTTCTGGGATGACTAATTCATTAAGATATCATTCCCGAATTTCATCCTTTGAGTCTAGGGAATGTAACCTCAAGCTAATTTCTGGAGAATCAGAGCAGAAGATGAAGATCTTATCAACTCTTAACATATTTTTTATTTTAAAAATCCATCTTTGAGATTATCTGGTAACAGTTTCTGTATTTCATAATTTCCCATGAATATCCAGAAGAGATATCTCTCCTGAGGCAGCAGTTTTCTAAGTATTTGGTCCTGTTACAGTGAAAGTAACCAATCAGAAGCAATATGAATAATTCTACTTTTCTGTACTTTTTTAATTTATTCATATTTCTGTTTCAATATATTGATGAAAAGAAAAGAACCAGGACAAATTGAATAAGAATAAAGGTAAATGTAAACTGAAAATTTATATTCTTAAGACCCACTCAGAGGCACAAATGGCACAAATGTACATGCCACGTCCTGGTAAAGGTACTTTGGGATGAGAAATTTCTAAACTTCCCATCTTGAACTTATAGTTTCTTCTTTCCAGACTGTCACTGTTAAGTCTATCAATAGGACATAACTTTCAGAGGAGAGAAAAGTTCTGACTCTATTGAAATCAGACAAATCACCTATAAAAACAAATACCTCCAACTTGTTAATTTTGATTTCCAAGCTTTACAAATCAAAGAGAAATTTGTTTTTTTTTTTTTTTGACTGGGACTAAGCTTTTTATACAAAAAGTCTTAAAATTATATAAATAATATAGTTGATTTTTACTTAGAATACTATCTATATAGTCTAAAAGCAGGATAGTTTGTAATGTTCATGTGTAATGAAATTTAAAATTCAAATTTGTAATGAAACTTAAAATTCAGTTGAGTAAATTTTAAATATCTTACTCACTTGTTCAATGATTGGGAAATATCCCATCTATAAGATAGAAAGGAATTCCAAGAAGCAATACAAATTGAAAGATTTTATAGGCTGAAGCGAGTGGGAACAAGGAAGCTACACTAGCCAAGTGTGCCTTGGTTCTATCAAAGACATATCATGTCACTAACACTCATCAGCTGAATCCTGGTTGGCTTATCATTCCATTTCTGGGAGAGCCAAAATTGTAATTAAGTCACATTTTAGTCATGAACCTTAGGATAAGGGACTCCTTATTGGGACTATTTTCTTATTTTTAAGAAAACGAATGAGTACAAGAGCCTTTCCTTTTGTAAACGAGCTTTACAATTGTGGTTATGGTTACCTGTGGCATTTGAAATTTTGAAAGCATAATAAACAGTAAATATTTTTAAAGTCAGTTATGAAAATGTAGAAAAGCTGATTCAAATTATTGATACCCACAACAAAGGGTATTTTGTTTTCCTTTCCATTAAGGGTAAAAAACAAAGTACTTTCTGCCAGACTTAAGAACTTTCAAATAGCCTTTATTCTAACATTATGATATTACTTTTTTCATTGTATTAAAAATAATTTAGAACTTGCATCCATTTTCTAATATCTCATCTCTCTAAAAGGACAAACTCGGGTCATAAGTTCTTTAATTACAAACATGTATCTGTGTCTTAAAAGTAAAGCTCGGAAATACTTTGGGTAAGCAGGTGTAGTTAAAATTTCCATCTGTGGTTTTATTACTCCTAATTATTATTTTCTTTGGAAAGCTTTCAATTCTATTTTTTCTCAAGGTGTCTGGACTTACTTGCCCATTGTTCGGTCTCTACCATTTAAAACATGTAGTTGGGGTTTGCCAGAAGCTTCCGGAATAGCATTCCTGGAGACTGTGTGTGTTTTGGCACACCTGTGGTGTGTGATCAGTGATTCTTGTTTTCTCTGCCTGTCTCTGTTTCTCAAACACACACACACACTCATGCCCTTTTATTTCCTTTCAATTACTAGGTAGTAAAAAGTCTGCACAGAAGGTAAAACATAGATCTAGGTATATAACAAAGGAGAGGAAAGACGAGGGGGAGGGGGAGTGGCTAAACCAGGGGAGGACTATGTTGGTGGACCATGGGTAATTCTCTCCATGGGGAGAGTTATGGGGACTACATCTGCAGGAAGAAATTGAATACCATACAAAAATGAACAATGATGTAAGAGAATTAAACACAACAATAAAAAGAAATCTACATAGAAACTCAGATTGTTAATACCATTGTTCCTTATAATTAAATACCTTCCCTTCTCTGGCCACTTTTTAAATTGTTAATATTTTAATCTTTCACCCTGAATAATTTGGGTTATGTTCATCAAAACACCTTAACATAACAAATGTGTATTGTCTCCCAAATGTCTTCCATTGTTATTCTGTAATACATATTTTGCAACCAAAATAGGTAATGTTAGCTAACATTTACTACAATAATGAGCCAGATTTCATGTAACCTTCATATATTAAATAAATAATGCCTGTGACAATATGTCTTAGATAGGGAGTAGAAATACTCTGTAGAGGTGGGGAAATTGTAGAGGTGGGGAAACTGAGGCACAGAGAGTTAGTTGATCTGTCCAGTGTCACAATTAGTATGTGACAGTGTTGGGAGAAAGTGATAGAACCCCTTGGGATAATGATCTAGCTCTTCTATCAATAACACTCTAGTACAGTGCTGTCCAACAGAACTTTCTGTGATGATAGAAATGTCTATATTGGTGCTGACAATAAGCAAGCTGCTAGCCACTGTTGTAATCAGAGACTTGAAATGTGGCTGGTGTCACTGAGGAAGTAGATTTTTAATTTATGTCATTTTAATTAATTAAATTTGTTTCACCACAAGAGAGTATGATTTTTATATTTGGACGGTGAGACTCTGGAATGATCAACTTTTAATTCTGACCTAGGACCTACTTCTGAAAAAAGAAATATCCAAATCATGTCTGCCTAGTGCACATGCAGTACAGGAGCTGCTTCCTGTTTGCTCCCTAGTTTCCAAAAACCTATGTGATTCTGTCCTTTCACTTGCTACTTCACCTTACTGGTTGGAATTAGGGTCTCTGGCTTTCCACATAGGATGCTGCCCTTTGTGCCCTTACTCAATATTACCTCCTTAGCTCCCTGGATTCCAACTTCCTCTCTAAAATCCCCAATCCTTTCTCTTCTCATTTGGGCTCTCTTTAATATTTTCACTTAATAGGTAGTTTTTCTGTATTTTGGGAAAAAGATGATCACTGAGCCACTTGGAGTCTGTTTCGAAGGTTTTATCCCATTAAGCTATATTTACTTTCTTCCACCACAGTTTACTTATTTTTTTTTAAAGATTTATTTATGCATATAAGAGCTGGGGATACAGGCCAGAGTTGCGGGAGGTGAGAGGATTCACCAGAGACAGAGTGGGGAGCAGAACAGGCAGATCGACTGTAATACACTGATGAGGGGAGCAGCAGGCAAAGCAGGAGAGGTCTGCTGTGCCATGTGGGTCCCCTCCCTTGCCGGGGATCGAACTCGCGCTGCAGTGGCCACGGATGCTTCACAGTGTGGCGCTCAACCTGCTGAGCCACCAGGGAGGCCCCCACTACAGTTTATAAGCAACATCATTGCTAATGCCTTTTTCCTATTTGGAGGGAAAATATAGACAAAATATTGTTTGCCTTGCTCCGTTAGTGGTACTTTCTGGGCATTTAAGTCATAAATTTGCACAAGGATGTTACATGACCATCTTTCAGCTCATGAACAAAAACTGCATTGGGATATGTGGGAGAAGATGATTTTTGTTTTCCCAAAGTGACCACATTAGGGTTTTCATTCTTACTGTCTAGAATTTGCTCAGCTACAACCCCTCCTCCTTACTGAGTGTTAATGCCAACAATGTGCTTTTAACATGATCACCTCCCAGCAGTAAATCAGGAAACGAGTTTTTGCATGAACCACTTGAAACAGACTTCAAGTCTCTGGCACGGTTTTCAAAGTCAGCCTTTCTAAGCAATTATTGGGATGACTTTAGTTAATATGAAAAAGTTAATTCTTATAAACAACAATATACTTTTCTCCACGTGGTCACATGTTTGACTTCATATTTTTAAAGATGTCTCTTTTTTAAAAAAAATATTTTCATCCTCTGAAGAAAGTCACACAAGAAGAAATTAATGTAATTTGCAAGCATAAAAAGATTCATTTCTGCTAGTTAATGACAGTGTTGCTTACTTTATTTATGTCTAATTATACCTAATCGAGCCTAGTGATGTTGGCAGATATTAACAAGTTCTAGCTTGTAATTTTTTCTTTAAAAAACTCAACTACAGGTTTTCATAAACTGAAAGTTAGGAAGGACTATGTTTTTGGTGTTGTTTTATTAAAGGAAATTAAAAAGCTGATTTCTAAACACCAGCCATATAAATCTAATTTGTCATTTCCACTTGTAAGCCCTAGATTTTCTCCACAAATAACTTCTTCTCTGTCCAGATTGGAACTTTTTAAAGTTCAAAGAACTAAAGTTAATAACTTATTGGCTGTACAAATAAATAGTGCTTTAGACCTGAGGTCCCTAAATGTGCTTTCTGGACAACTGATGGTCTGTGAGGCTCTCCCCTGTGGTCTGAGGAACCGCTCCTCGAAAATATAGGTGGGATCTGCTTGTGTTTTGTTAAGTGCTGGATTTTCAGGAGAGAAATGAGAGAAGGGGATTTGAGGACTGTTTACTTTGAGTCATTTTGCTACTGGAAAGCAACCAAATGTGGCTCAGAAATATTGGGCAGAGCAAGAGGCCTGCCTCTGCTGCCAGCCTGGGTGGAAGTGGCCCTCTCTATCCTTGGAACCAAGATAAGGAAGTGCACACCCCTCCCCACCCTAACTCCCTTCTTCATCTCCCTCCCACCTCTACTCCACCCCAACATAACCTCCCCCTCACCTCCTTGCTCACCAGTCCATGCGGGCTGGGCTTACCAAAAGGCAGATCTTACTGTGGTCTTTACAGGCTTTTGATCCCTAGGGTGGTGGCAGTAGTAGTAGTAGTAGTAGTGGTGGTGGTAGTAGTAGTAGTGGTAGTAGTAGTAGTGGTAGTGGTAGTAGTTGTTGTTGTAAGAATGATAGCAATAGCTAATACTTTAGGAGATTCTGCCTTCAATAATATTTGTTCACTCAGCAAGTATTTACTGAGTGATTTATTCACTGATCTGTTTTATATTGTTTAAAAAAATTCAGTGACATTTGTTAAAGATGGTAACTTTAAAGATGAAGACTTTCTTTAGGACCTTAACAATGGGTGTAGGAACCATAAATAGGATTTTACAGTGAGGGAGAGACTGGGCTCAACTCCAAATAGAGCATGTGGAAGTAGGAATATATAACCCTCAAACAAGGCAGAAGATAGCAGATGGATGGAAAACGACTGAGAGGAAACATCAGGGGTGAGAAGGTTCTGGTTAAACTGACCTAGCAGGATTCTTTGTTGAAGAAAGGCCAGAGTGCTGAGACATATGAAGTGGGGGAGGTGTTAAGTGGGGGGTTAAGGAGTGTGAAGGAAGAGAGACCTGATCAGATACTGAGGATGGGAAGTTCTGTTTAAAATGATTTAACAGCATTCTTATTATGAATTTTATAAGGAAATTTCATAAGGAAAGGCATAGATGCATCTAGGAGAAGTTTCAAGAACCCATTTGAAACTTGGTGAAGCCAAGACTCTATGTCAATACCACATACCAGGCAATGGGGAAAGAGCAGTGGACTATTCACCTGTTGTATAGTTGTTGGAAGTAAGAACTCTTTAGCAGTGCTTTTTAAAAAATTGCATTTTTTAACGCAATTAAACACACACATTATCCATATTGTTGTTTCCACCTTAAAGGTTATTAATAAAAGGGTCTTTCTTCTCAAGAATCTGGAAAGTCCTGGCTATTCTCTTTAAACTTTTAAGGTAATCCAAGTCATAATTTCAAAAATGAAAATTATGGAATTATTTTAAAAGCCAGTGTGTGTCTGCCATTGATGTTAATGGCAGAATTTGCTACTTAAAAATAGAACACAAATGTCTAATTCTGAAGCCCAAGAAAATGACTGACTTAATCTTCCACCATCCTATTTCCCTTATCCCTTACTCTTTTCATCCAGACACTTGCACACACACAGACACACACACACACACTCCTAATGAAATAAAGAAGGGACAGGTCTAGTTCAACCTGAAAAAAGGTCACAGAAAACCAGAGAAGGATAATTGTCGAAGCAGTAAAAGCAGATTTTATTTAAGACTATTGAAGCAGGGGACAAGAGACTTCAATACAGAACTGTGCTCAACTCCAAATACAATACAGACAAGTGGGAGTTTATAGCCAAAGATCAGGGGAAGGGTCAGTGGATGGAAAATGGCTAAGAGGAAAGAATTATCAAGATAAGGGGGGGAAGGGACTCTAGCTAAACTAACCTACTAGAGTTCTTGCTGAAGCTGGGCCAAGTGGTCAGACATCACCTGAGGGAGGGTGGAAAGGAGGGATTTGATCAGATATTGGGGGTAAGCATATATTGAAGGTGTCAGGATTTTTTGACAACTAGTTTCTTAAGATAAAGGCACACGGATGAGGTCTATTCATAAACATGGATCACAGAAGCTTGTCTGGAGTTTGGTCAAGGAAAGAGTCTTCAAAGAGCTGAACCTAAACACTGCCAGCATGGCTAGTTATCTTTAAGAACTCTTGCTTTTCTCCCCCAAAAATCCAATCATGCCTTTCTTCTAGTCCCAAGTGTAGTATACTAGCCTGCTGTAGAAATATGTCCATGGAAATTTCCCCCTTTGTATACAAAAGTAATGGGTGGGCGGTAAGGAGGAGAAAGTGGTCAAAAGATTTAATACAATATTTTTATTAGATGCACAAATGATTCATGAGATGAATGCCAGTGCAATTCACCAGATATATGGGGTCACCCTTTCTGTCTTCTGGAGACAATGATGAGGAAGAACCACTTCAGTAAAGAAACTACAGCTACATCCATGCAATGGAATACTCTGCTGATACGGAGCTTTAAAAGAACATGCAAAAATGCACACGCACACACACACACTAGCAGGTTAATCTGCTAATTCTTGCCTTGTATGGTGGAGACAAGTTAGAAACAAAGGATGTAAAGAAAGGCATTTAAAATATCTGTGTGTAGTATATTCTGAAATATGAAAAGTGATTTAAAAAAAAGGAAAAGAGCTGGGCTCTAGACAGGGAGTGACAATTTGTTGTTGGACCTCACTTTCAGTTCTTCTGCCTTCCCTCTTTTTCTCTTGGTAGTTTTTATTAGGACTTAATGGGGAAGACTTAAAGATATTTTAGCCACCTAGTTTTACGTAATGAAATAAAAACATCAAAGTAGTCATCTGTATCTGGGGCGATTTAATATTTTTATGCTGTTGAATTTATAGCCTGGATTTCAAATTACTGCAGCATCTTTATGTTTATGGTGCTTTAGAAATGTGACGATCAACTCTAACTGCTTTGGACATCCTACTATAATTTAATTCCTTAGAAATAACTTCTCAATCTCTAATTAATTCAAGGTTTCTAGTTAACTTAATATTGTAGAATGGTTACTTCATAATTTTTTTTAGACTATAGTGAACTGCAAGCTATGCTATTTTGAAAAGTTTAAAAGTAATACTAAGCTGGTTTTTTAAATATTTGCTTTTTAAAGGTGGAGAGTATGTTAGAGAAAATACATTTTAAATAAAATTCCTCTAAATTATCAATCTTTATAAAAATGTCTAAGAGATTGTGTGGTTTTTAATACATGCTCCATAAATACTGGAATTATTTTGCCCTAGTAATGGATACAAACCCTATTTCAACCTCTCACTTAAATGCTTCCTTTTTACTGCCACCAAAACATGGAAACTCCAAGCAAAAATAGGAAACCGATATCTAGTTTGTAAAGGTCAAATAAGAGGTATTTGGGCCTGGCTTTGTTTTCTTTCTATACATGATTTGGTCAAATGTAGATTGGATAAAAAAAAATGTTTCACAAAATCTTCATTCTACAAAATATAATGACATGTACATGACACAGACAATATTTGCAAGAATATATTCAGAACTCAAAAAATAAGCACAAAGATCTCTCTGACACTGTTTATATTCTTTTTTCAAAAGAAATGAGACCACAATATTTCAAGTTCATCTCTAGCTGGATCATTTATCTAGTTCTCAGGAATGGAATGAGAAAGTGAATTGTCAAAGATAGCAAGCAGTACTTAGCAAGAGCAGGGAATGATATTCAAATAGCAGTCTGCCTACATAGACTCAGGGGACCCACAGTTTTGGGTTTGCAGTAGGTGATTAAATTACATAGGTTAAGTTATATTTTATGTTTTTATTCTTATTTTATCTTTTAATTAATTTTTATTGGGGTAACATTGGTTACATATGTACATATTTTAGGACTAGATTCAAGTCTCTTCAAATTCATGTCACCACACTATGCCTATTGCCAAAGTACCAAAAATCTTCCAGCACAGTCTAATAGGCCACCTCCACCTTTTGCTCATGCTCTGCCTCCCAAGGGCTTATTTTGTCTGTTTTTTGCCTTGTTTCTTTACATTCTCATCTGACTGAAGTCAACCAGTATTTGCTTTCACCTTCTGACTTATTTCACATAGACTAGTACCTTTCAGTTCCATCCACATTGTTGCAAATGGAAAGATTTCATCTTTTCTCTTTATAACTGAGTAGCATATTTTCTGTTGTTGGGCACTTAGGTGTTTCCATAACTTGGTTACTGTAAATAGCACTGCAGTGAACATAAGAGGCATTATATCCCCTTCAATTAGTGTTTTTGCATTCTTTAGCTGATTCATAAGAATGGAATTGCTGGAATATATGGTAGATAGGTTTTTAATATTTTGAGAAATTTCTATATTGTTTTCTTTTAGGACTGGACCAAACTAAATTCTCACCAATAGAATATGTGGGTTCTTTTTTCTCCACATTCTCACCAACTCCTCGTTTTTGGTCTTCAATATGGGCCACTATCATTGGTGTGAGGTGGTATCTCATTATGGTTTTGATTTATATTTTCCTAGTGATAAGTGGTGGTGACCATTTTTTCATGTGCAAGTGATTAGTTTTTTGCCTTTTTTTTTGACTGGGTTATTTTTTTTTCCCTCTGTTGAGTTGTGTGACTTCTTTGTATATCTTCGATATTAGTTCCTTGTCTGATGTATGATGTACAGATATATTTTCCGATGTGGTAGGATGTTTTTGTTTTAATAGTACTTTCTTTTTTGTTGAGAAGCTTTTTATTTTGTTGTACTTCCAATTGTTTATTTTTACTTTTGTTTCCCTTTCTGTTCTAGTCCCCAAAGTCATCCCTGAAGCAAATATCATGGTGTTTTGCCCATGTTTCTTTTATGTATTTTATGGTTTCAGATATTACATCCAAGTCTTTAATTAATTTTTAATTAATTTCTGTGTCTAGAGTAAGATAATGGTCCAGTTTCAATCTTTTCTAGGTGGTTATCCAGTTTTCCGAACACAATTTGTTGAAGAAATTTTATTTTCTATTGTATAATCTTGGCAGTATTGTCATATATTAACTCTCCATATACAAATGAATTTATTTCGGGGTTCTCAATTCTATTCCATTAATCTGTGTGCCTATTTTTACTCCGTTATCATACTGTTGTGATTAGTATAGTTTTATAGTATAATTTGAAGTGTGGGAACTTAATGCCTATGTTCTTTTTGTCAGAATTGTTTTGGCTATTCAGGGTCTTACAGGGTTTCAAGTAAATTCAGTAATTTTCTGTTTCCTTGAAGAATACTGTAGAATTTTTCTACAGGGATTGCACTGAATCTGTGTATTACTTTTGGTGAGATCGCCATTTTAACGATATTAATTCTTCTAATCCATAAACATGGACTATGTTTCCATTTTTTGTTTGTGTTTTTGTATTTATTTTAACAATGTCTTGTAATTTTTGCATAGCTTTCACCTCCTTTATCACCTTTTTTAATCACCTAATTTTTTTGTTATTGTAAATTAGATTGTTTTCTTGATTTCTTTCTCTTCTAGTTATTGTTTTCATATAGACATGTAATCAACTCTATATATTTATTTTGTAGCCTCTCACATTACCAATTATTTCCAACAGCTTTTTATGGTGTCTTTATAGTTTTTTATATATATTATTATGTTGTCTGTAAATAGGGATTGTTTTACTTTTTTTCCAATTTGGATTTCTTTTATATCTTTCTCTTGCCTAATTGCTCTAGTAGGACTTCCAGTTCTATGTTTAATAGTAGTGATGCGAGAGGCCATCCTTGTCTTGTATCTGATCTTAGAGGAAAAATTTTCAGTTTTTCACCATAGAATATGATGTTAGCTGTAGGTTTGTCACATATGGCCTCTATTATGTTGAGGTATATTCCTTCTATCTCCATTTTTTGAGAGTTATTATCATAAGTGGATTTTGAAACTTGTTAAATGCTTTCTCTGCATCTATTGATATGATCATATGATTTATCTTTGTTTTGCTGACATCATGTTATGTTAATTGACTGGTATCTGTTGAAACATCCTTGCATTCCTGGGATATATCCCACTGGGGTCATTGTGATAATGATCCTTTTAATGTTTTGTTGAGATTTTGCTAAGATTTTGTGGAGGAGGAGTTGTTGTTTTTTTAATCTATGTTCATTGGGGATAGTGATTTGCAGTTTTCTTTTGTCTTTGTATCAAAGTAATGTTGGCCTCACGAAATATATTTGGAAGCATTCTCTCTAACCTTTGGCAAGAGTTTGAGAAGGACAGGTATTAGTTTATCATTAATTTTTGTAACCATTTTTAAAAGGCATGTAATTGTGATTCATTTTAGAAAGAGTTTTATTGAATAAAAATATTTTAGATGAAAAGTGGTGTTTCATTAATATGGGAAAGATTGGGATCTGAGGATTCTCTTGTTTTCCATACAGCTTTAATATGCTTGAATCAGGAAAAGTGCTTTGTTGAGTTGGAGAGAATACAAAATAGGAATTGCCATAGGTATCATTTAGTAGACAGTTGCTTACTTTCTGTTTGATTTTCAGTTTAGAGACTTCATATGTTTTTTTCCCTACTTATTCTTAAAAACAACTCTGTAGAGCATGCATTATCCCATCTCATAGATGAAGACACTCTGGGTCACAGAGTTCCCTTAGTCACTTAACTGAAGAGTGGCAGAGTTGGCATTTAAATTCAAGCACCTTTGGCATCAATATCAACCTGGTATGAAAAACTAAATTTTAGATGTTTTCTCCAAATTGATACTTTTCCTCTATTTCCTTTCTCTGACCCTGTATTTATATTTCCCCTTTTCCTACTCTCTTTTTTGTCCTTTGCTATGTGTGAACTTGTATGTGAGACTCATAATCCAAGCTGCCTGGATCAAAGCATGATTTTGAAACATTGCTTTTGCAAGACCCTTTGACTGGAGATGCTGAACCTGTAAACAAGGAGGCCCCCACCCCCAAATGTCATGTGCACCAGGCTTTAATCCTGGGAAACTGAGTGGGAGGTTGTCTTCTGTACTTAAAGAATGTCTTTGGATGCACGCCTTTCTCTTAGCAACTAAAGTACCAGGAAGAACACATTTCTGCCCCAATGTAAAGCCATACTAACTCAGTACAAAGCACCAAAAAATCAGTGTCTCTTCACAAAGACCTAGTGCATGTCCCAAGAACTTATTTTTGAATGTCTTATTGTTTTCCTCATTACCAGAGTAATAGATGCTCTTTGCAAAATTTAAATTTTTCAGAATTAGAAAATTAAAAACACCTCATAATTCCATTATATCATCCCCTAAAGATAATCCATGTTAACAATTTTAAAGAAATTCTAATGTGTGAATTAATTCTTCAATCAAATGATTCCCCTCACCCCCCTTTCTCCTGTTTGTGCTCTGGTTTAGAACTTTCTCTAGCTGGAATGCTGGGGATTAAAAAGGTTGTTGACATTCCTCCTTTATTTCTCCTCTACTCTCTGTTTTTCATGTTCAAGATGTACTTTTGAAAGACAGGCAGAGTAGCTGAAAGAAGGAAGGAAGGCATCATTCATACCAGATGTGAGTGAGTTCATTAGTAAAAAATCTAGATTGACATGTTATTAGGCAGTATCCTCTACTGAGTAGTTCATTGAGTACAGGGAATGTTTTACTTTGTATGAGTTTTGATTTCATTTTTGACCAAATTGGTACTATTCATTTGACTTTGCATATAAATATGAAAAAAGAAGTTTAAATATTTTAAATTTTATAGAAAACTGAGATATTTTAAAGTATTTGAGATTGCATTCTAGGATCTGTAGTCTACAGACAAAAACACTGAGGCTCTAAAAGGTTTGAATGTCTTCTTCCCTCTGCTACAGTGAGTGAACTGTGTGTGGGGGCTCAGCATGCTCTTGGATAGATGCTCTCTCAGCTTGTAAACTGATGTCTATTTTTTAAAATGACCAACATTCTATAGAAGCCATCAGGAAGCCCAGATAACCAGTGTTAACATTTGCTATGCATTCCTTCACACATCCTCCTCTGTGTATATTAGGGAAGCTTCCTGACACAGTCCATGGTGTAGCTATATGAAGTCTGATGCTGGAATTAAATGGTGAAGTTTCAAATCCTGGTTCTAACGTTAGCTCATCACCTTGGTTAAGGAACATGCATTCTAGGAAGCTCCATGTTCCCATCCATGAATAGGAATGATGGCAGCACATTTCTTATTGAGAAAGAGTATGAATTAATGAGATACTGTGTATAAAGTCCCTGACATAAATTAAGCACCCAATAAATGTTAATGTTTATTGGTTATATTTTTGTAAGAAATGGTTTCATACTATGAGTCTGGATATCTACCCAGTAGAGAACATCTAATTATGAATCATAACTTACTTTAAAATCTCCTTTGAGCCATATCTGTATCATTCTTTTTATGGTTATATTATGATTACATTATATGATCTGCTGTGATTTATTAGTTCTTGAACTTATGGAAATGATCATATGGTGCTCAAAAAGCACCATATGATAAGTTCTGTCTATCCTTGGAAAACAGTCCTGTATTCTGATGTTCACAGCTGGAGAAGCTTGAGACCTTTAGTAGCACACAATTTTATCTGAACCAGAATGCAGTGTTCTTTTAGGGAACATATGAGAATCTTATTATTCTTATACACTATTAAACTTCTAAACATTTCAAGATGCCCTCTACTAGATAGATTTACAGGTTTATAAACATATGAAATTTCTTATGCATTCACCCTTGTTTTCTAAAATATCATTGTTGATATCAAAGTGTATATTTTCAGCCTTGATAAGTGAATCAGTGTCTGAATATTTCCCTGACTTTAGTTTTTGAACATTCACATGACTGGCTTAATTAGAAAAGAAGAAAGTGCCATAACTCTGCCATAAGCTGGCAATAATGCATCAGTGGGGTGCTGGCAAACCTTTATTATTCAAATGCTCATGGTTTCTTGAATAAAGTGGATGACTAAGTATACTTCTCATAGTAAGAGAGATTATTAGCAGTGGGAGACACATTTGAACTTGCTGAAAGGGCTGCCTTTGTAGCTAGAAGACTGGCACTCAGTATTTATTAGACCAGGTCTTCATTTTATCCCAGCTGTCTTTCCTTTTTCACGCTTGCAATGTCTGAGTAGCTTTCTATTGCTTGCTAATCCCTGCAGGAATGTGGCTTTGGCTATGGGGAGGATGCCCAGTGTGTGACATGCCGGCCTCACAGGTTCAAGGAGGACTGGGGCTTCCAGAAGTGCAAGCCATGCCTGGACTGCGCGCTGGTGAGCCGCTTCCAAAAGGCTAACTGTTCTGTCACCAGTGATGCCGTCTGTGGAGACTGCTTGCCAGGGTATGTTGTACCATTTCTTTCCCTCATAATTATTTATTGTGAAATAGGCATTTCTTTTATTCCCTTCCAAATAGTGATATTAACCTGAACACATTTAGCATTCATGACCTTTTGTCTCAACATTCACCACTAGCTCTTTGGGCCTCTTCCATGCCAATGCACCATGAGAGGTTTTGGTTATAAATAAAATGAAAACGCATACTAACAAAGAATTAGTGTATTGAAAATCCAAAGAGTTCCTACACTTCAATAAAAAACAAAGCATACACAAATGACAAGAGAATGAACAGGCTAGTCACAGAAGAGGAAATACGTATATCCTATGTTCAGATGAAGATGTTGATCCTCTGTTGGTAATCACAGAAATGCAATTTATAACCATTCGGTCATTTCAGCAGAAGTTCTAGGAGCAGCTGTGAGGCACTGCTTAGGTCCAGAGGCAAAAATCCCTACCCATGGGAGCATCTATCCAAACGAGGTTTTTAAAAATATCTCAACACACTGGTGAGATGGTGATGGGGAATACATGGGGATTACAATTAATGGCAAGTATATGTAAATTTTAAAATATTTTAATAAAAAAAATCTCAATAAGTAATAATAAAGAAATAAAGTATGCAGAAGATGATGACTATTACAGTAAAAAAAAGCTAGACCTTTCTTTTTGGTGGGATTAGTTGTGGCCCAATGAGGGGTAGGCAAGTCGCATGTTAGAGTAGACAATCAGGGCAGGCATCATTGACAAATCAGAGCTGATAAAGGGCTGAAATCAAGGAGGTGATAACCAAGCTCCTATGTGGAGGAAGAGCATTTAAACACAGGAAACACTAGAGATAGGCCATCAGGTCTATCTTGAACTTGGTATTTTTAAGAAACTAGAAAGAGGAAAGGGGGTGAGCAGAGTAGAAAGAGAGGGCTAAGGGACTGGGCAGATGTGAATGCTGAAAATCTTCAGTGTGCACATTAAAAATGAACCCAGACCATAAGGAGAAAAGGAGCATACCTGGGCCAGGTGGAGAAACAAAGCCCAGAGAAGGAACTTTTAAGTTTTAGGACTTCTAGGTAACCATTGGCCAGGTAAGCCAGACCAAACACTCAGTAGGGCAGTGGGTAAGGAGAGCTGGATCAGGGGAGGATGGGTGATCCCTGCAGAGAATGAAGAGGCCTGACACAGGAGGTAAGAAGGAGAGATAAGGTAAGAAGGAGAGATAGAAGAGCTACATGATATAGTGGGTATGGAGTACAGCTAGTGTTAACCAGCCAGAGACAGAGGGAGAGACCAGAATTCCCAGAGCGGTGAAAAACAAACCTTGTAGCAAAGATGAAACACATTTCAGGAACAGCAGACATGCAGGTGACTAAATATTTTATATTTTATATAATGTTCACAGTGCTTTAAAAATGTAGAAAGTGAGACTTATCCAGGTTTAAGGTATTTCAGACAAAATCTTTTAGCCAATAAATAGTGATGCTGGAGCAACTCCTAGGAATGTAACACCAGAACCCCACTCCAAGTCACTGCAGAAAACTCTTGAGCGGACTCACCAGAACGTGCCTGCAAGATCAGGATGGTTTTGTCCTAGTGGTGCAGTGAACGTTTGGGAGCTCCTATTGAGGCCAGAAGGTGAATAAATCTCTGGGCCTCACAGCCTCCTTCCTCAAAAAGCTAGACATAGAGTTCCATGCAACCAAGCAATTCTACTCTTAGGCAGATGGTCAAAAGCATTGAAAACACGTGTTCACAAATGCTTGTACACAAACATTCATAGCAGCATTATATGTAATAGTCAAAAAGTGGAGACAACCCAGATTTCTATCACTGATGAATGAGTAAACTGAAATACATTGGATCAATGGAGTATTATATGGCAATAAAAATGAATGAAATACTGACACCTGCTACAACATGGATGAGCCTAGAAAGCAAGGTGAAAGAAGCCAACCACAAATGACCACATATTGTGTGATTCTATTTGTCTGAAGTGTCCAGAACAGACTAATCTATGGAGACAGAAACTAAATTAGTGGTTGTCTAAGGCTGGAGGTTTGGGAGATTTAGAAAGGATGATGTCTGGGAGGGGGAGGTACAGAGTTAAAAAGTATAGTTTCTTTTTTGGCATGATGAATCTCTTCTAAAATTGATTTATCCAATCATTACATGACTGAATATACTGAAGATCATTTAATTAATATATTTTATTTTTCTAAATTTTAATATATTTTATTTTATTTATATATTTTTGACATCAATTGTGGTCCCCATGGATTTCCCACCACCATTCCACCAGTGCACATCACCTCAGTCCCTTGTGCTCTTTATGCCTTCAACCCATTCCCTCCCTGCTCCCCACAAAATGTCCCTGATTTGTCCTTGTCTTTTTGTTTTTGTTGTTTTTTTTAAATTAGTATTATCATTATTATTGTTTTCCTTGGTTGCTTATTTGATTCCCTTATATTCCTCCTAAGGGTGAAACCATCCGGAATTTTTCTTTTGCCTTCTGACTTATTTCACTGAGCATAATCCCAAATGGATGGATTGTGTGAAATGTGAATTCTATCTCAATATCTATTATTGAGAAAACGCAATCTAAGACAATGCTGATACCTGCAAAATAATGAGATGGTTTTGACCTTGTACCAATCTAATTGAGGAACAGGAACGGAATATTTGACACATCTCAATTGTTGCTATTTTGATCAAAGCATGTTTGTACACATCTGCTTTCTTCTGGGGGACAGGGAGAAGAGGAGGCCTATAAAAGATGTGGGGGTGAGGTGGGCAGTGCCCAGAGAGTGCAAAGAAGAGTGTAGGACCTGGGGATTTGAGACATCCTTCCTAGCACCTCCCCAAGCATGTTTCCTCGTGCTTAATCCCATTCACTGTCATCTGAGCCCAGTGCTTTAGTTTCTACAATGTTTGCTCATTCTTTAAATAAGTGCTGTGATGCAGGAAAGCTATAAATGAATAGATGCTTCATAGTTTATTTATATGATTAGTTTAAAATTACATCTTTTCTAAACTAGCATGAATGTTTGAGACAGACAATAATTATACAGTGACTTATAGCTAGATCTTCCAGAGTGATTATATTTGTGTATAAAGATGCAATAGTTGAAAGCCATTTCACAGACAGGGGCATTGAGGTAAAAGGAAATAAAAGATGAACTGAATATTCTAGAAAAGTAACATGAAAATCAGGCTTATGGTGGGCAATCTATTTCTGCTACCATTCCTATCTTCTGAAGCCTCAACCTCACTTGAATATAAGGTCTGCTGCACATGGGTTCAGCCCTAGCAGGACTTCAGCTGTTATTTCCCCAATGCAGGTATGTGTAGAGATAGTCTGTTCTTCTCTGTACCCACAATTTAAGTGATTAGAGAGATCCAGGCTCCTTTTTCCTGAATGTGAGCTGACTTTAGTCCAATTGCTTAATTTTTCTGACAGCCATTCTTTTCACTAATAAAAATATTATCTAATAATAATACCAGTCTGCAGAATTGTTGGAAAGATGAAAAATTTAATGTATATAAAGTGCCCAGCAGAGAGCTTAGTCCATAGGGCACTAAAAAAGTAGTCGATATTGTTGCCAATTAATGTTATTGGCAGCCAGCAAAGTCTTTGCATGACTTTTTTCCGAGTGTGGCCAATGAATCTCAGCCTTCTCTTTCTGGCCCCCATGACCCTGTTCCCTCTCTATTAAGGGAACCTGAGGTTCAACCTGAAAGAATAAACTGGCCCCTTTCAGTTCTCTACTGCTTCCAGTATCATGATAGCTAATATGTTTTGAGCACTTACTATTGTGCTGAGTACTATATGCAGATTAGTTTTTCTAATCATCAAAACCCACTTTAAAAAGTAGGGGTCAGTCTATTCCTTCTTTACAAAGGCGGAACTTTGCTCCAATAAATGACTTTCCCAGAGTCACCCAATTCGTATGTCCAAAGGCCTGAGATTCTATTGCTGAGCTCCTGTACTTAACTAGGTATCTAATTTTGCAGGGAGGTGTCCCATGGTCCTCCTTGATAGATGACTAATCATGAGAACTATAGCTGCCTATTCTGTGCCCTATTCCCATTTCACCCTTACATTTCCCTATCTTTGATCTCACTTCCCCTTGCCTATTCCCAGATTGTACCGTAGTAACCACTTCAAGAAGGTAATTTAGCAATATACCAACAGAACTCAAAAATATCACTTATATACTGTATGTAGTAATTCCAATTTTTGAAATTTATTCTAAGGAAATAACCAATTATAGATTTGCTTATGCTCACTCACAACACTTTCATTTTTTTAACATAATAATGGTATGTTTTCATTGCAGCTTGCGTTTACTTCATTAATAATGCAGTTAAAATTATAATGGTGAATATTTGTAAAAGCATACAGTTTTTTAAACTATCTAACTTTAAAATTAAAATATTCTTTTTGGAAATGAATTTTCTTTGCTTGTTTTCTAATTGCAATGGTCACTTTTACCATAATACTTTTTAATTTTTATGTTATAGATTTAGGTTGTAGGCATATTATTATTACAGCTATTTTTCAATTTTCTGTTCCAAGTAGCTATATTGATAATGCTTTATTTATTTTTCAAGAAGCACTTAATATTTTTGTGTTTGTTTATGTGCTCAAAGTTGTTAATTTATTCCATTGTTGCGCTTGGGTTTATTGTGACTAGAAAGATGTCCCCATATCAACATTGTATTAAGAATCTCCACATCTTTTCATGGTTTGCTTAGCTTTTTTCCCTCTGAATCTCAAATGTTAAAAAACAGCATTTCATTTACAAGAATTTTGCTATTTAAATTGCAGTAGAAATGCTAATAACTTTCTGATTTCATACTCCCTCACCAACACTCCCACCGCAACATAAAAAAAGTCCGGCTGAGTAGAATCCACAGTTATGTTTAATGAATTGATATTTATTAAAAGGTCACTGAATGTTCAGAGGGTTTTCTAAGGATGTGTCTAAGATAATATTGTTTTTAGCCTATGAGAACCTTTCTTTAAGTAATAGAACTGGTAATGGAGAATGCCATTAACTTATGAAATAAATCTGCTGTAACTGATCTGAGATGAAAGGATTATTTCCCTTCTCTTCTAGATTTTACAGGAAGACAAAACTTGTTGGCTTTCAAGACATGGAGTGTGTGCCGTGTGGAGACCCTCCTCCTCCTTACGAACCACACTGTGAGTAGCGCCACACAAACGCAGCAGAAGGGCTCTTGGCCTTTTTTAAAAAGCCCTCTTCAGTTGGCAAATGGAGCAAAATCTTTCTCTGCTGCGGGGCTTATAGTGTGCACTCTTTTATCAAGCTTCTAGCAGAACATAAAGCCCTTTTGTTGTGTGCCTCAGTCAGCATACTGTGTCTGTTGAATTGAATCTGAAGTGAAATATAGACATTTTGCTGCTGTGTTCCATCTAAATTCTTATCCTTCGCTCTAGATATATAATGCAGGCAGAGCTGGTTAAGTAGGTGGTCCAAATCCTAATGCTTACTGTCTTTATGCCATGGGCCCATGAATTCCTGTGTTTTCCCTTCTTAGTTCCCATATACTATCATTTGGCTTCTTTGCCTTCCCAGAGTCATTTCTTTCCATGATCACCTGCCCTACTTAATGTGTCCTGAAATAGAATCGTAGTTCATTTCATTCACTTCATCATTTTTTTTTCATTTAACAAATAAGAGATAACCCAGTGTGTGTCTAGAATAAAATTGTAAATGAGAAATTGTGCCTTTCCTTCTATCTAGTAACATTAGTTCATTTTTCCCCCTCAGATATAAATGGTAGTTATTACAAGTTATCCCCTGCACTGATTTTAAACTAGAAAGAATGATTGTCCACTCTTTTTAATCTTGAATATAAACCCAGCCGGTGAAAACCCACAGGTGGTAGACCAGGAAAGGCACTGGCAGGTAGATTCCCCCAGGTGTGCTCAGAGCATGCTTGTCTCTGCCCGGAGGACTTTAGTGGGCAATGTGTCACCCTACACAGGAAGCAGTGAGGCTTGGAGGGAGGATTGAGGAGAGCTCCTTACCCCATACATAGGCTGCTCATGATTTTGGGGAAGCATTGGCAATCTAGGTGTTTATATTAAAGCTTGTTTTAATATAATGTTCAGTGAATGGTATGTCTTCTTGCTTCTTTCTGTGACAGAAGCCCTCTCTGAATTGAGAACTGTTGCATTATTTTATAAGGTCACATAATACTTCTCTTTCTAAGAATGTTATGGGATGTTGCAGTTCATGTAACTATACTCTTTACCAAAATGAACTACTTTCTATTCTTCTTTTGAAATGATAGGGAAAAAAATGGAGACTTTCTGTTATAGAAATGTATATTGACCCTCCTTTTTATAATAAGCAAGTTTCACCAAATCACTACAGTTAACAAATGAAATATATTGAATATTATATATTAGTCACTATTGAGAAACTATTTGTTGTACTTAATTTGTTCAATAACCCAATCATCAACTGCATTTGTCAATGAAGACAATAGGTTTAGCGCAATTTATAGTTTTCCACTGTTGGCAGGTAAATGACAAAGACAGTATTAGACTCCAAGGCTGTTTAACTTAATACACTGTGCTCTCTCTACTACATTTTACTGTCTCCCTAAGAAAAGCCAGTCTATCTAATCTGTCCTTTTTTTGGCTGGTGTAATCTATTAGATGTTGACTTTTCTTCTATTTTTTCTTTAATGTTCATTATTTAATGAAAAAGTATATAAAAGAGGAGGTATTAAAAGAGCCTTTTTATGCATACAGCCCATAAAAGCACATATCCTCTTGCTATTTAAAATGGAGCAGTGACCTGATCTTACCTATAGGTTGGGTCAGTCTTCATTTTGCCCAAAAGGTAAATTAAAATTATGTACTTCTTTCTAAACTACCACAGAAAGATTTAGTAAAAAATTGGTATTACCTAATTTGAAGATAGAAAGTATTAGGGTTTCTTTCTCCTTAATTTATTGGTTTTAAATTTAATGTAATATAGACATAAGTCTGAAATACTGAAAATTTTTGCCTCTAGGGATTTGGCTAAGAATGGACATTAATTTGACTTTAATTTTTAAAGCACTAATTAAGCCACAATTAGAAAAAGAAATTAACTAGTTCAGTTTATAGGTATAAATATATTTTTAACATATGAAACTTTATAGAAAGCAAAGAATAAATTATCTTTCAAAGTCAGAAATACAGTGTTCACAGCTAATAACCATTTTAATTATGAAACAGCAGTCTGATGGTCTTTGGTGAGCCTTAATCTTATCTCTGTAAAGCAAAGTCTGCTGCCTTTGGCACAGTTCTTGGGAATAAGTCCAGAATACAACTAATCTCTTCAGAAGAGAGCTTGAAGTCTTTGGGAGGAAATTATGTAAGGCGCCTTGTGTTTTCATGTCTTCTAGTTTGTTCTACTATGGACTTTCCAACTCATCCACAAAGAACTGCTTCTTCAGTGATTTTCTCCCTGAGGAGTTTCTGTATTATTTAGACAATTAACTGTAAGAAAGTTATGCTACTTGAGCTAACTCAAAGTAATAGGGTTTGTTTCAAGGAACACATGGTAGTAAGAGAAGCCCAAATTTCCCAGAACCCAGGAGTTCTTCTTAGAAGTCTGGGACACTAACTTCCCTGAGCAGGAGGCTCTGAGGTCTGAATCAGTGCCACACAGTCACTTTCTCAGCCTGCAGGACTCTATTTATGTCTCCTAGTTCCCGCTCACACTTTAAAAGGACTGCTTTGGTCTGTATTTCCCTACTCAGGCTCCTGTAGGAGACAATCTGATTGTTAGTTGATAATTAAATGCCATCACCCTATGAAGCAGAGCCTTTTTTATTGATCCATTAAACAAGTACTTGAGTGCCTAAGGGATGCCAGGCACACTATGGAGAACAAACAGACCATAGTCCTTTTCTTCATGGAGCATATGGTATAGTGAGGAGTTCTCAGGTAGCTACTCTGAATTAAACAGGATTTCAATCCTGCACATATAGTTACAAATTGTGACTGATCGATCGCTTGACTGGGAGGATCCAGTCAGAATGCCTAATGGGTAATGATTTCAGAGCACTAGGGAAGGCTTTCCTGTATTGTGTCTTTTGAGATTTTCTAAAGAATCATTTGTAAGAGGTTGAATCTGAAAAGGATACTAAAAAGAGGGATCAAGAAGTCAGAGGAAACAAGGAGAGTATTGTGTCGGCAGCATTTGGATGATGTGTGCGTGTCAGGTCAATTGACACTATAATTGTGTCTTAGCACTCTAAAGGTCTTTGATGACATTGGCAAGCACCATATTAGTGAGTAATGGAAATGGAGCCAGAGTAAAATGAAATATAAAACTAAGGTAAGAAAAGGAGTAGAGATGATTATAAACACCACTGTCCAAAGGTTTGACCATGAAAGAGTAATGCGGCAGAGTGTGCAGGCAAGGGAGGAGGGTTGCTTTTTATTTTTTAGGTAAGGGACACAGCTGCATATCTGAAGACTGAAGGATCCAGTTGAGTGAAGTTGACACTCTTATATAAGAGAGAAAAAGAGTGGTCAGTCACATACCATTTGTTGGGAAAGGATGCTGAAGCACAGATTTTGGGTTGGTTTCTTCTGGAAGAAGGGAGAGTACCCTGATTTACCAGGAAGGAGGGGACAAGCAGCTGAACATGGTTATGATTTCAGATTTGATAGGGGTATGAGAAGTGAGGAACTCATCTGCAAGGCTCCTATGCATGTGAAGTAAGAGACACTATGTTCTGTCAAGTGAGGCAGGATCCAAGGAACTCAGGATGTAAAGCATCTGTCAAGAGACCTAAACCATAATAACGGCAAGACAATAATAATTGGGGGTTTCAATATAAAACTTAAACAAAATGATAGATCATCCAGACTGAAAGTAAACTAGGAAATGAGGTATTGGACCAGATAGACTTTTCGATATTACAGGGCCTTCCTTCCCAAAAGAAATAAATACACATTTTCAAATGTACATAGAACATTCTCAAGGATAAACCATATACTGATAACATGTCTCAAAAATACATGTGAATGTAGAAATTATATTGTGTCTTCTCCGATTATAATGGTAATAAAGCTAAGATTAACCACAGAAAGACATTTGGAATAAACAAACATGTGAAGACCAACCAAAATACTTTTTAATAACTTCTGGGTAAGTTAAGAAATCAAAAGAGAAATAAAAAATTGGAGACTAATAAAAAGGAAGAGACAAAATATCAAATCCTATAGGGTGCAATAAAAAAATTTTTACGGAGGAAATACATAGCAATACAGGCCTATATCAATGAGCAAGAAAAATCTTACATAAATAATCTAACTTAATACCTGAAGGAACTAGAAAGTAAAGAAATGAAACCTGAAATCAGTAGAAGAAAAGAATAAAAATTAGAGTGAAAATAAATGAAATAGAAAACAAGAAGATAGTTCAGAAGATCAATGAATTTAAGAGGTGGTTCTTTGAGGAATAAACAAAATTGATAAATCCTTAACTATAATTACTAAGAAAGAAATAGGAGAACCTAAGTGAAAAGAATCAGAAATGAAAGAGGTGAAATTACAACACATAGTGCAGCAATGCAAAGAATGATAACTACCATGAACATCTTTATACAAACAAGCTGAACAATCTAGAAGAAATGGACAAAGCTTTAGAATTGTATGTCCTTCTAAAACTGAACCAGGATGAACTAGAAAGTGCAGAAATCTCCTTAAGAACAAATGTCCAATACCAGTTGGCTTCCCTATTAAACTCTACCATACCTACTCAAACTCTTCAAAAGAAATTGAGTGGAAAGCTTCCTAACACATTTTATAAGGCAGCAATTCTTTGATCCTAAAACCAAACAAGGACAGTACAAAAAAAGAGAAAATTATAGACTGATGTATCTGAAGAATATAGATGCTAAAAATCTTCAACAAAATCTTAGCAAATTGAATGCAGCAATATCTTAAGAATCATTCCTTATCACCAAGTAGGATTCATTCAGGGATACAAGGTTGGATCAAAATATATACCAAACATTATCATTCATAAAATTAACAAAAAGAAAGATAAAGATCACATAATAATTTCAATAGATGCTGAAAAAGCATCCAACTAGATTCAAAACCCATTTATGCTAAAAAAAAAAACTCCCAACAAAATAAGGATAGATGTAATTTATCTCAACATATTAAAGGTAAGGATGTATAGAAAAAGGAACCCTCACACACTGCTTATGGAGATGTGATTTGGTGTAGACTGTGGAGATGGTATGGAGATTACTTTAAAGAACAAAACATAAAAATATAATCCAGCAATAGCACTGCTAGATATTTACTCAAAGTAAATGAAGACATTAATCCATAAAATCCATAAAGATATATACACTCCTATATCCATAGCAATATTATTCACAATATCCAAGTCATGGAACCATCCTTAAATGCCCACTGATAGAGGACAGAGGACTGGATAACAAAACTGTAATTGTGGGATATATGTTCAACAGAAAACTGCTATTAAAAATTATTAAATTGTACCTTTTGGAACAAAATGGATAAATCTTGAAGTGATTATGCTAAGTGAAGTAAATCATAAAGTGAAGGACAGTTACCAGATGGTTTTGCTCATTTGTGTAATATAAATAACTAAAGAAAATAAATTGGCAAAGCTCAGAAAAAGTAACTCGTAGACTCTGAAAAATATACTGTTTTTCAGAGAAAATAGGAAATGGGGAAAGAGATAGAAGAGGGAAGGGGATGGGAAATTGGCATGATGGAGGATGCGTGAAGTAGTGCACATATGGAAGTGTGAAGTTTATCACCAACTTGGTATAGTTATGAAGATGATGGAAAAATTAATAAAACTTGAGAAAATAAGTAAAAAAATCTGATGGTTAATAATAATTTTAAACAAACATAGATATACTTTCCTGTATTTATGTAATACCTGAATTAAACCAAAGTAACAACAGGAAAAAAATACAATTAAAAACTTGTTGACTTGGGAATAATCAAACTGCAATAATGTAATAAAGAAAGCATTTATTTGAGAGTAGGAATCTGGTCTGGATCCACAACCAAAGAGCAATTCTAAGAGGTATTCCACTGGGGCTGGGAATAGGGGGAAGTTTAATGATTATGATGAGGAGAGTGGTCTAACCAAGCTTAGATCATTTGTTTGAAATATTAGGTTGGTTGATAAGAGTTTTCAGACAGAAAGTTGCCATGTGGGGTCTATAAAACAATTAACAGATTGCTGTCCTGTTTCTTTCCTAATCATCTGTAAGGAAAGAACAGATATTGATGTTTTTTCATAGTCACTGATAAGGAGAAATCAGTGAGTCCCACATGGGGAGCTGAGTCAGGATACTGAGTCAAGCTGCTTACTTTTTACCTAGAAGTCTCAGCATGGCAGTTAGAGACAAGATGGCGTCTGATCCAAAGTAGGTTCCATACTTTCCACATTTCTGTTCATTTTCCAAGGAGCCACCTCAGGTCCACACTTGTCTATAGTTAGTGTGATTTTAGCAAGCAACTTAACTTCTCTCTGCCTAGGTTTCTTCTTCTGCAAGATGAAGCAATGCATACCTGCTAGGTTGTCCTAAATACTAGTTACTGTATTGCTACGTTTTGGCCACAAGCAGTCTCAAATCTGTTGACTCCCTTCTTAACTCCTAACTTCTTTCATGGACTTAGATTATACTTCTAGCATTTGGGGGGAGTTGTCAGAGAATAGCAGCCATCTAGTCTTTGCCTGTGTAATTGCCCTACTCAACAAGCAATGGTGTAGTGAGAGACTGAGGTAAATTTAGCCATCCGATAATAAGTAGGTGCTCTACAGTTTGAATTTATATTAAAGAATGTCTAAAAAGAGGTTTTTTTTCTTGATAGGCTATAAACATACTCTCTGTAAAGTGATTTCAAAACTTGAGACGTGACTATATCAGCCCAATCTGAAGTCCTAGCAAATGTGGCGTCTGTGGGAGGCAATGGAATAGAGTACAATATGCACCTGTTTCCTGAAGCTTTGGATTTGCATCTAGGCTCTGCCTTGTCCCAGTGGTGAAACATTTGGCAAATAAATACACCACTTTGAAATTCCATGTATACCTTAAAAAATGGGGTTATTCATGCCCATGTCAGCAAGTTTGAGACAGAAATAATGAAATAGTATCCAGAAACATTCCTACCACTGAGAAAGTTCAGCAAGGATCATCTACCTTACTGCCTTCATTCTTCCCAAAGATGACTACATCTGCCTTGCATTCCCTCTGTCTGCCTGACCCAGGGGTACTCTTTGGAGGATAAGGCAGTTTCCCAACTGGATCTCATGAAGTAGCTGGTTCTGATGTTTGCCTTGCTAGTCCTTCACCTCCACCAGTGAGAGAGCAATGAAGGATATCTAAAAAGGGACTGTAATGGATTTTGGTGTCTGATTACTAGAAAGCCAGGCTACAGACCTGACTATAGCTGCTCTATCTCTTCTCTATTTCATTGTCCAAGGCTGCATGCCCAGTGCCCAGTCAGCAAGACCTTTAAGGTCTCTGACCCCCAAGAAAACAATGGATGTGTATAAATATTATCAGTTAGTCCACCCATAACCAAGTCATTAATGACATTAACTTGGAGAATTTCTAGGTGACCATCGAGCACAGGACCAATTGGTGACTTGACTAAAAATTACAGGTAAATAAAAGACATCCTGCTACAGGCTTACTCCTCCCTGTGCCTTCACTTGCTAATAACATGTGCCCATTTAGAGCTTAAGGAGAAATAGAAATAGATAAGAAATTTTGGAAACACTTACATCCTACTCTGGATCTGATAGGAAGTGGAAATTGTGTATGATTCTTTTAGCAATGTTTACTTAATTTGGAGCAAATACCATGGTTGGAACAAATGACTTCAAAAAAATTCAAAGTAATTTTCATGGAGTAGTTTTATTAAGTGTGTTTAACCTAGATATTTGCTTTGTACTTGGGGGCTTTGTAAAACAAGTCCTGTGATTCCAAAGAGATAAGGGATCAGATAAGTCGCTGTGTGGGGCATAAGGAAAGCAGGGGATTTGGGAATCTGCCATTATTTAGGAATTTCACCTGGCTGAATACTCTGGAAACCAGTACACAACTCTCTGTACCAATAAGCAATAAATCTCACTCTTAAAAAGTGGTTATTTTCCAGGGGAAACAAAGTATCTTTTAAATACAAATAAAAACAATTTTCAAAATAAATTTTTGATAGAAAGTTTCAGCAGAGATAATTTTTCAAGTTTAGTAGAAAAAAGGAGGAAGAATACTAGAAATAAAACATTTTCAAGCAGTAGAGAAAATAAAACAAAAGATAGCATTTGATGATTTTCTTTCCATTTTTTTCTTTCTATACCACTGAATTTTTGAAAAAATAGGTGTACTTATGCCATACATAACTTTCGTTATCTTTTTTCCCCCTAAGATACTATTGTCTTCACATGCTATCTGGGCGTTATTTTAGCAATATTATGAGTAAAGTACACATGGGTATTTGCATTGTAGTTGAACTTCAAGGCTGCTTTTGTTACACTTACTGCTGCTGCTGCTCAAATACATCTCTGCAGGAGACTTTCTATTGTACACACTAATGGGCTGATGTCTGTGGTGAGCTTATGTGCCCAAAGGCACTAATATTTTTGTCTCTTGACATGCCATGCAATGCCAAATTACTTCCAAGCAAGCTTATCTGGTAAAGACCTCTCTTAGAGAAAACAAAAACAAATTTAAAAAGAAATAATTCAAGTATTTTATCCATTTTGAGTTCTTGTGTGTGGCATGTGATAGTAGTCTAGTTTCATTCTTTTGCATGTTGCAGTTCAGCTTTCCCAACACCATTTATCGAAGAGGCTTTTCTTGTTCCAGTGTATATTCTTTGCTCCTTTGTTGTAGATTAATTGACCACAGTGATGGTTCACAGGTGGTAGGGAAAACTATGGGGACTACAATGATGTTAAAAAAAAAATAAAAAAAGACATAACAAAAAAGTTAAAGTAAAAAAAGGTTTAAAAATGATTGTGCGTAAAAAATGAAAATAAATAGGAAGGGAAATAATTTAGGAGTATTTTGAAATCAATACCAATATAGGTTTTCAGGCTGATTTTTATTTATGAGGGTAGGGAACAAGAGAAGCAAGTTACTTGTGGTGAATTGCAGTTGTCTTCAGCTTTTTTACCTGCATTTTTTGCTAACTAAACTCCTAAGATTAAGAAACAGTATGCTGGTATTCTTCAGCACCCAGGATTCTCTGTCCTGGGCACTTAAACACTTATTGAATTTTATAGGAAAATATAACTATTTAAAGGACACAGAAGAGTCCACAAGTCTTTTCATTTGCTTTGTAAATGTGCTTTGTATCTATGTATATATTTTTTTGTTCCTGCATCAGCATTCTTCTGATGAGTTTGCTAATATTTAGTGGTTGTCTTTCTAGAATACATACTGGGTCCTTTGCAGGATGCGTCCACAAAGCCACTATGTACCAATTAAGGGTTCAGTTTACTGAGGGTTTACAGAGTCTGTGGTCCTTGCTGACTCTTCAGTGTCCAGCCAGGAGATATTTGCATGCCTCATGTTTACAGAGCCCAGATCTGGGGTCTATTTCAAGAAGAGATGAGTACTGCCATCCTAAATCAAATTCTCACACAGTACTGAAGGGGACAGTCTTAATAAAAATCTTAAAAATGTAGCTTTCCTGTTAAATAGAACCTTCAGGATAGTGAATAGTAAGTAGGACAGTGAGATCAAAGAGAATTCTGGGCAGACTAAACAGCCCTAGCTTGTGAGATACATTACACAACCAGCCTACCTCTGACATTTAAAGCTGATTCCCTTTGAATTTCATTAATATACTGTTGGTTTCAGATAATATACCCCTTCCTTCCTGCCACCTTTTGTAGTGCCCTTCTTTTCCTTAAGACCTCCCTTTCTTTATGTCAATATTATATGCTTTCATTGTTTTATTGAAAAACAATGTGAAATCATAATCAAAGTTGCTTATGTGGAAGCCAAAGAAAGAGATTGACTGGATCTCCAGAGCCTATTACTAGAGGAATACCTTCCAAGCCTGCCTTTGGAATCCATCAGTTTTTATGGTAACCTTTGCTATGGCAAGCCCCACCAGCCATGGTGGAGGGAAGGAGAAGAGAGGACAGTGGCTAACAAAGTAGAAAGGCAGATGCTGAAGGAGAAAGTGCCTGCAGTCTACCTGGGAGGAGCAATAAGCAGCCACTAGAACTCTAAAAACACTGAAATTTCATGCCATTTAGTATTGAGCAGACCTGTCCACCCTAATGACTGATCCTGAGATTTTCTAATACCATTCAGTACAATCATTATAGTTTTCATTAGTCATGGATCCAGAAAAACAGTGGGAGAGTAAAAAAATACATTTCCTGATTATTTTAAGAAAGTAGTAATTTATTTTAAAATCAACGTTTATTTTTCTATTCATGATTTATTTCTATTTAAGCTATTTACTTACAGGGATCAACAGCCATTATCTGAAAATGTGTGATAGAAAACTCATTTTCTTAGGGTGTTGAAAAAGTAGCTGGGCAGTTCATATGTCCTACTCTCTTTAGAGAAAAGTGTGCTACAATTTTAACTGTTTTGTATGAATTAACTCTTTGGGGTATTTATCTTTCCTGAACCCTAGTTTCATTAAAGCTTTAGATGTCAAATGTCTTACATGGTTTACAGTCATTTTTTTCAATATGAAATTGATAAATATTCGTAAGTCCTTAACTTTGCTCCAAATAAAGAAAAGAAAAGGAAGGGAAGGAGTAAATGCCTTCACTGAGTCAGTTGACTGTGTCCTTTGAATCTGGAGAGGTTTCGAGAGCCCTTGTTTGCCTGTGACAGTCTTGGGAGGCAAGAGGTTCTGAGCTAAGGGTGCAGGAGACCAGAGACTTTGATCAAGCCTTTCAAGAACAGTAGCAGTTGATTATTTACCCAGTCGGCGATAAGTTTAACTTCTCTGGCCTTTATCTTCATTCTCTTTTAGACATTTAAGGCCTATGAGTTGGATTAAATACTTATGAAGAAACATGTCGTGGTTTTAAGGACCATCACTACATTAAATGAATGTTAGGTTAAATGCAATTTATTTCAAAAACATAAAATTCAGTATGCCTGTTTCATTAAGTTGTGAACCTTTACAAGAGAAGCAGTGATTTGTATGTGTACCCATTAAATGCTCAAAATAAATAAGTGTGGAAAACAGCCATCTAATAGCTTATGCCAGACCCATAATGGGAATACTCAATTTAAGTGTATTTGTATTTATATAGTAGAGCTTCTAAGAATATGAGCTCATGGTCCTCAGTGGACCCACATTCTTAAGTGGACCAGCACGTGTCGCCTGGGATCCTTCTGTCTTTAAACAGAGTATGGGCGAGTATGTGTCTCTTTCTACATCAACTGCATAGCAAAGGGGTTTAACTTAATAAAAACATTTTGAAGAGTGAAAAGAGAATTATGAATTATGAATTATGAAAGGTACCTTACATTTCATCTGTGTTCCTCAGCAGCAATTTTCTGTGATGTGTATGTATAGTGCTCTTTACTTCCCAATCAGAGAACCATCCCATGAAAGAGTAGACAGGATTCAAACCCAAATTAGTGGGAGAACACAGATGTGCCTGCCTCAATACAGACTCTCTAGGCAAATTTGACCAAGAATAAGAGAGTTTTAAAATGATTTTTAAATGAAGGAAAAAAGTTGGGAACTCTAAGTAAAGTCAAGTCATCCTACTTGAAAAAAAATAGTGTACTTTAACTCAAAGATTGGAAAAGGTATTAGGAAGTAAAAAATGGAAATTTTGAAATCAATTATCAAACAGGAATGCATTTTGTAAGACTGTATTCCAGTTCACATTTTTAAAACATTTTATTTTAACCATCTTGAGAAAGTACTTTAAGTCTTGATATTATTAATTGTGTGACCTTTTACTTAAATATTCAAGAACCATCTTTTTTTGATTATACAATTATAAATTAAAGAGAGGAAATGGATCTTTTTAAGTGTCACAAAATAATTTTTTGACTTTACTGAAATATAGTATAAGAAAAGGTGTACCCATTTTAATGTATAATTCTGTGAGTTTTGACAGATGGGCGGCACACCTATATAGTTATCTACCTACTGAAGATTTCTGTCATTCCTGCAAAAGGGAAGTGATTCTTTTAAATGTTGACTTAGATCTAGCCTCAGAATTTCTCTTCATGAACTGTCTTAAAGATATGGCTTGGACATCTTTTTGTTCTCTCGTATTTTAAAAATGTATGTACTGCATATGTTAGTATGTTCCATCCATGTTTCATTTTCTATCAAGAAACCAGAGAGCTATAGTATGGAATATTGTTACAGTTACAGTTCTCCTGAAGATCAGTTTGTTGTCTTCTTACTCACTGGCAGACCTAGCCTACTGTGAGCGCCCATGTGGGGCTCACCTCATATGGGACACCATGGTAAACACACAGAAGAAATTCAGTGTTCAGGTGTTGACATTCTGATACTCCAGAGCTAGGGGTATGACTTAAATAAGGTGGTCAGAGCAGTTCTAAATAAGGTGACCCTAGGAAAGGTCCCTGGAGGAGGAGAGCGAGAGCCGAGGGAGAGTTGGAGCAGAGGCTGCAGTCTAGTGAATGGGTGGGTGGACCTGAGAAAGGGTGTTGATCAAGTAGAGCAATAGGCCATTGGAAAGGCCTGGTCTTTTCTCAGAGATGGGAAATTTGCTAAACGAATGACATGATCTGACAGGTTTTGAAGATTATTCTGGCTGCTGTTGAGAACAGACTTCAGGGGAGCAAGGGGAGAAAAGGAAGCTAGTTAAACACAATATTTTTAGCTGATTCAATAAATGTATGCACTTTGAAGAACAGGCTCTCCACTTCTTTCTCAAGAGTTAATTATTAGTTCACTGTATTTAATGAATTTTAATTAATTTAATTTAAATAAATTTAATTTATTTAATTATTAGTTATGTATTAACAATATAATAACATTATTATATTTCACAGACTGTCTGTGATGTCAAAGAAAATTATGAAAGAATAGTTTTTGGTCGACTTTTTTTCTAAACTTGGGCAAAACACAAATTTGGAAGGCACTAACTTAAGATTTTACATCATCATAAATGTTTATTTTTGGTCTGCAGACACAGACTAGAATCTGAAAAATAAAAAACTAAAGTGAAAGTAAAATCAGGGAAGTTTTTCTAGCTTGTATTGTCTGAAAGAACCTTCATACAACTACCTCATTTGACCATTCCCAGCCTAATACAGACCAGTATCAACTTGATTTTTTTTCTTGGGTTTGTTCACTTAATCTTCATTATAAAGAGGGCTTGATTTCCTAACACCTAGCTTTCAAATAAGTTGTTTAAAACTCTTTTGTGTTCCACTTTCTTCCTGTACCAAATAATTATCTAATATTATAAAAGAGGAAATCAAGTCTGGGTTGAATTCCAGAATCAGCTTCATGTTCCAAGCCTTAAGGAAAATGTGCTCTTTTTCCATCTCACCCCGTTTTGTTCTTTACCATACTTCCCGTCAACTTTGAAAGTATAAATAAACCAATAACGGTGTTGATTCTGATGTAACAGGAAATAACAAGAAACACTGTAAATCCAGTTTTTCTTTTCAGTTTAGACCCAGGCATATTCAACTGTACATAGAATTACAATTTTCTTTTCTTACTCAAACATTAATAGCAGAAATATTTGAGTTTCATCATCATAGAATAATTTCACAGAAGATTACTTTTTAAAATACTGCAGTGAGGTAAATAAGAATTATCCACTTTACTAATAACAGGGAGCCTGTGAATGACAGGATGCAGGGTCCTTAGGCAAACATGTGCCTATCTCAACATTGCTTTCTCCAAAGATGAGGTAAAATGAACAAGGTGTGTTTTCATAGGGACATGGGTCCAACGCTTTCCATGGAGTCTGGCAATCAAAGGGTTAAGCAGAGTCTGTGCTCAGGAGCTGGGAGGGCAGCAGCCCAAGTTTCATATCTTTGTTTAATTCCCAGATGGCAGTTCTGTTAGTCCCAATGGAAGCAAAACTATTTTTGAGCCTGTGTATCCTTATGCACAGATGTTCAAGGCCATAATAATGTGTTGGTTTTGGTTTGTTTTTGGTTTTTTTTTTTATGGTGTCTTTTCTGTTTCTTGGGGTAGAAGTTTAAAAGCTTCTTTGTTTCATCAGTCAAATAAACATAGCAAGACCTTATAGGACTGTGGGATAATAAAAAAGAAACAGCCTTGAAAGCAGAAAAAAATTTCTTATACTTTATCATATTTGCAGAGAAGTATTATAGACAATCTGCTGCCATTTTGTGGCTTACAACTTTTTTTCAGTGTTAATTATGGCGTTTATGATAATTAAAGTACCAAACAGTTATACCTATAATCCACCAAGTGCCAAAGATATCTAAAGTAATGAGCTGGCTCTGGGCATAACCTGCTTTCTCTGAACAGCACCAGGCAGTAAAAGACTTCAGTCAACCTGAGATCTGAATCTTGGATCATGAGGACTGGTGTTTCCTCCCCCTACTTCCCTCCCTCCCTCTCAACCTGGCCTGCCAGGCTACTGTGATAACTGCTCTCTCTCTCCTTCTTTCTTCTTCTCCCCTCAGGTATGATAATATTTGGCCTCTGTGATTCTAGTGAAAAACAGACCTATGCCAAGTGACTAGGAAGCATGATTAAGAACAGCAGAAACCAAGTTTAGTTACATCATCGACCAGTCTTATCATTCTATGACGTACATATCTTGAAGAGTAGAATACAATTTATCTTTTTCTTCTATAATTTTGTCCTGTTGAAATATGGTTGTCTCTGCCTTATAAAGTTATTCAGTGACTTATAAATTCAGTTCATTTTCATTATCTGAATGGACACATTCACATTTTGTGTAAGAAATGAGATCCAAAACCAAATAAATAAATTTAAAAGAAAATACCACCCAGTGTTGAAAACACTCAACAATGACTGAGTAACCACTCAGCTAATGGTGCCTCTGGGTGGCCACAGGCTGAGACACTGGTTCGCTTCACAGTCATCCTCTCCCCAGCAGCCAGGCTGTTCTTAGCCATATCCACACCCCGGATATTTGTTCTCCCTGTGCCCCCTGGGGTCTCCCTGCCAGTGCTGGGGAGCAAACTATGAAAGATTATGGCTCTCAGAGTCCACACTTTGTCTTTATTTCATAGGCAGCTCCTCAGCCAATACTGTGTGGTTCAAACAAAACAAGCCCCTGTGGTCAATTTGGGTAGCAAGACAGTGAATGGTCTGCATTTCTCAGCATGGCTAGGCTCAGGCCAGGCACTTGAGGAAGAGATGATAAGACAGAACCAAGGTAGCAACTATGGGGAAGGAGAAGGCGAAAAAGATCCAAATATTTGGAAAGATGATTTTCAAAACAGTGTACACTGCTGGTTGTAAAAGGATATGCTAAAATCATTATTTTTCTAGCAATTGAAATACAAAGTACTTATTATTGCAGTCAGGATGAATGATGAAATGATGATGATGGCTTTTCATCTTAGGACCAAAACAAAACTATACTGGCACAGTAACAATGCTTTGTAGTTAAGTACTGTCATTTTATTTTATAGTCTTAGACGATACATACATTAGGCTTAATACCCCTATGTGGCAACAAATGGAGAAGTGGAGAGAGTTCTGAGTGTTATGGCCTTAAAGGAGAAAGAAGCTTGATTGCCCAAGGGACTCTGTGAAAACATTCTGTAAGAGATCATTTATTTAGCTGGAAGAGGTTTAGAATGGAAAATAACGGTCTCAGCTGGACAGAGAACCAAGCCCATGTCTACTCACACTATGAAGAGACTTGGTGACTTGTGCCTCATTTTTTGAAATCAACTTTTGTATCCAAGGTTAGTTATTCAAGTTAGAAAATGTAGCTAGCTGTGTTGATGAGCATTAGATACTTCCAAATTTCTGCTTAATATCATACTGTCACCTTACTGCCAATTAATGCTATCAAGATTTCTTTTCTGTTGTTCTTGAAATAACACAGCATTATAACATTATATAAGCCAGGTCTGCATCATTGAGAATCAACATGTGTGTATTGGTGCATATAGTTCACCACTCAATGCCTGGTTCTACCGTTCTTCATACCATCGGCCCCTTTGTCCCAATTCACCTGCCTTCTTCCCCTTTCCCTTTTGTTCTGTAAGTGGTCTTATAACAAAAGTTTATTTTCTTTTGAAATTTAATTTAATTAAGCTTTAAAGCCAGGAAAATAAAGCAGGCTAAAAAGAGTGGAAGCTGCTAATACACTTGTAACACATATGGACTAATGGAGAGAGGCTTCTGTCTTAATCCTTTTTAAAATATATTCTATGATCCTTCCAAAACTAAGTGTTTAAACTGTCAACAAACAGTGCTTCAGGTTCTGACAACATCTATCTATATCAAAGCCCCAACATAAAGAGTAGGCCAGACCTTTGGAGTGTGTGTTTGTCATTTTAATTCTCACTTGATAAAATCAGGCCATATAAACATAACAATGTGTTTTAAAGATATGAGTTATTTATCACTGGGGCCTGTGAATTCAGCTTGATATTACTTATATATATATTGATTTGTCCAGACAGTTCTTGCTACCTTTTTCTGATTTATCAGCAGGTCTAATTAAAAACTAATAATTAAAAGTTTGATGTTCTTATTATCATGATAATATTCTATCCATACTACACTATTAGCTGCAGTTAATAAGTTAATAAAGATATTAACTTGTTAATAGAAATATTAACCTATTTCTCTCTGAGAAGTGATTTAAAACCACTGACTTCCCTTAAGATTTTCTAAGAGCAGAATAAAGTTGCAGATAAAAAGCAATAATGAACAGATAGACCTGTTACTTAAAGAGGTTTCCCCTTTTCTAATTGCATGCCTTTTCTGTTATAAGAAATTTAGTGATTCAGTAATAATTTCTCCTGTTATAAGAATTTGTTTTGATGTAAACTTTGCAGAATGCAGTAAAAGACTTGGATTCATCTAACTGGTGTTCTTAATTGTAAGATTAAACATCTCTTAAAATTTTGAATCTTTAGTGCAAAAGGTAACAATAGGATAATTAGAGCAATTTTAGAATATTGACTATAATCGGGGCCTCCCTGGTGGCGCAGTGGGTTAAGCAACGCACTATGAAGCAAACCGCAGCCACTGCAGCACGAGTTCGATCCCTGCTGCCGGCCAGAGA
>JAGFMF010011574.1:12813882-12916950 GCA_019455555.1 Galemys pyrenaicus
GCTCCCCACTCTCTGTGGTGAATCCTCTCACCCCCCCACCTCTGGCCTGTACCCCAGTGCTTGTATGCATAAATAAATAAATCTTTAAAAAAAAAAAGAATATTGACTATAATCATATACTTTTAAATGTTTTGTGATAGGGAGTAACATTTATTAACAATCTAAAAGAATCTATTGTTTAAATGACTCCATATAAGAATGTAAGAATAAACGTAGATGTGAAGGATGTTTCTACATGCTTTCAATTTAAGAATGGATATCATTACATCCCTCCTTCCAGTTTCAGGAAGGACATTTTTTGTTATTTTTTTGTCATGGTTTCTCCTAAAAAATACAGTAGCAGGCTGACAAAGGCAGTAAAACAGTGATGGACAAGAGACCCAGAGGAAAAACATAGATTAATCAAGTTAGATTCAAAGAAGGATGAAGAAAGAGTTCAAAGACCCTTCATGAGATCTCAAGAATCTACTGCTTGCTACTCTCCTAAAGAACCTTCCTCCCTTAATGCCACAAATGGAAATCTGGTCAGCGTCACTGCAATATTTTACAAATTTCTTTGGTTCCAGAGATACCATTTCAGCTTTTACATTTCCCTTTATTTACCTTCAGTGCTTAGCCCTTGGCTACAACTTGACTAAGTTTACTTCTTAGGGATGGGCTCTGCTGATAATAAAACTGTATTTGTGAATCATCAGTACTAATACTAGAGAATTAGCTTGGGGCCACCTTGTGGTTCTGTGTTGATTCACTTGCATTTATATCATGAAAGGACTGCTTATTAGTGCCCCCAAGGGAACGTGAAAGAAGGACTCAAGCCTAGAAGTTGTATTTATAAACAAATGTCACATTTTCAACAAAGCAAAGACATTTGCATAGCTATTCTGCTTTTGATGTGCTCTCAATTCAAAAAGGGAAATCAGTAAAAAACAGTATCTGGCACTAACTTGTAAACTCAGCACTCAGAGCATGTTTGAAAACTGGTCTGACATGATGAACTTTTGTTTCTACATGTGCACAACTGGCTGCCTTAGATACAGATGTCAGAAGATAATCTGGCCAATGTTTACCAGTCTCAGATAATGGTAAACAGAGATATCAAGTGGAAAGAAAAAAAATACATACATACATACATACATATATATCATATCATATATGTATGATATGCTCAAAATAAGACTCCTTAGGGAAGAGATAACAAGTCTAGTATATTCCTTTCAGTATAATTTGCAACAAATAGTCTCTTAATTTTACTTGAGTAAAAAATGAATTGTGTTTAAATTGTGATTATTATTGTAAACTCCCACTGAGTTTTGCTTTTATCCATCAGAAGTCACATACTGGTTTCCCTTTAGTTGTCAAAAATTCATTCAATAACAAATTTGCAGGCAGCTACAATGGACAAAGTGGCCAGTTTTTCAAGAATCACAAATCTATTGACTTTCCTCTGAAGTGTTGGAATTTGCTTCCTGTAACTAACTCCCAAAATAAAATATCTGAATGTAGTCTAGTTATTTAAGGTTCAGAAATGTTTATCCCATTAAGCTTTGGCTTCTATTTCTTGAAATGCTTTCTTCTCTAGACTTCCTTGACACCATCCCTGCTAGTCTGTCTATCTTTGTCTCAGAAGCTAGCTCCTCTTCTTCTATCAGATTACCTAATTTCGAAGAGTAGCTCGGTACTGTCTGAAGTCCTTGTCTTTATCTGTACTATACCTGTAGGTAATATGAGCTGTCCCTTGGCTTTAGAATTTACCAATACACACATCATGTTCTGATTTCTCTTTCCAGTTACAGTCCCTCTTCCATTTTGTTCTTACACCTAGCTACCAGCTCTATACTCCTGTGGGTACATAACATGTATCTCAAACTTAACATTTGGTTTTTATTCTTATTTATTTTTTACATAGAAGAACTGGGCTCTAGGCCAGAGGTGTGTGTGTGTGGGGGGGGCGTGTTTAGAGGAGTCACCAGAGACAGAGTGGGGAGCAGAACAGGCAGATCTAGTGAAATACACTGCTGAGGGGAGCAGCGGGTGAGGCAGGAGAGGTCTGCTGCTGCACCACTTGTGGGTCAGCCGGGGCTGAACTCATGCTGCCACTGAGGGCGGAGGGCTGTTGCAGTGGTAGAGCTGAGACTTAACCTCTAGGCCACCAAGGAGGCCCCACATTGTTGTCTTAAGAATATTAAGTCTTCCAATGTATGAATATATTATGTCTTTCCATTTTTGTAAGTCTTTCAACAATGTTTTGCAATTTTTTCCAGTATGTTTTGTACTTTTTAAAACTTATTCCTAAACATTTAAGATTTTTAAATGATGCTGTAAATAGAATTGTTTTCTTAACTACTTTTAGAATGGTTCATTTAGTATTGTGTTTCTTTAGTGTGCAAAAATGCAACTGAATTTTGCATGTTGATTTTACATTCTAAAATTTTTCTGAATTCATTTATTGATCAGTTTTTTGTAGAATCTTTAGAATTTTCTACATATAAGGTTATGTCATCTGTGAACAGAGATAATTTTACTTCTTCCTTTCCAATTTGAATACCTTTACTCCTTTCTCTTATCCAACAACTCTGATGAAGACTCCCAGAACCATGTTGAATAGAAGTGGTAAAAGTGGCTATCCTAGTCTTCCTAATGTTAGGTAGAATGTGTTCAGTCTTTTATCATTGAATGTATTAGCTGTGGATTTTTTTCCTATAAAACCATATCATGTTGAGTGTTTTTATCATAAAAGGATGCTGGATTTTTGTCATGTACTTTTTCAGCATAACAGAAATGATCATCTGGCTTTTTTCCCTTCCACTTTTTTATTGTATATTCTATGGATTGATTTTTGTATGGTTAATCATTATTGTTTTCCTGAGACAAATCTTGTTTGTTCATAGTATAAAATCCTTCACTGTGCTACTGAATTTGATTTCTTATTTTAAGACTATGTTTGCAGATACATTTATAGGGGATTTTGATTTGTATTTTTACCCCCTCATGATGCCTTTATGTGCCTTTGATATCAGAGTGGTGTTGGCCTCTTGGAGTGAGTCAGGAAGTGTTCTCCACTTACAGGGAAGAGTTTGAGGAGGATTGGTGTTAATTCTTCTTTAAATATTTACCAGTGAAGAGAATTTACCAAAAAGACATCTGGTACTTGGCTTTTCTTCACTGGACAGATTTTGATTATTGATTCCATCTGCTTACTTGTTATAAGTTTATTTTGAACTTCTGTGGGTTCTTTTTTTGTCTTCTTATTTTGTGTATTTCTAAGAATTTATAAATTTCATCTAATTTATCCAATTTGTTGGTATACAATTCTTCATAGTATTCTCTCGTCTTTTTCTTATTTCTATAAAGTCAACAACAATGTTCTCATTTCTGATTTTAGTAATTTGAATCTCCTCCTTTTGTTCTTAATCTGAAATTTTGTTGGTTTTGTTGATCTTTTCAAAGAATATTTGGTTTTACTGATTCTCTATTTTCTATTTTATGATTCATTTATCTCTGCTCTGACCCTATTATTTCCTTCCATATGCTAGGGGTTTTGTTGTTGTTGTTTGTTTCATTTGCTCTTCTTTTCTTGATGTCCTAAACTTGGAGGCTACATATTTGACTTTAGGTCTTATTTTTTAACATAGACATTTACTGATACAAATTTTCCTCTGAGCACTAATTATACTGTGTCATGTAATTTTCAATGCTGATATGTCAATATATTTTTATTTTTATTCACCTCAAAATATTTTCTAATTTCCTATGTGATCTCTTCTTTGACTTATTTCTTCTGGACCTATTGGTTATTTAAGAGTATGTTATTTAATTTCTGCATATTTTTGAACTTTACAGTTTTCCTTCTGTTAATTGATTTCTAGTCTCATGATTAAAAAAGATAATTTTTTTGTGGGTTTGGTCTTTTTAAGTTTATTGAGACTTGTTTTGTACCTAATAATATGGTCTACCCTAGAGTATACTATACATGCTCTTGAGAAGAATATATTCTAAAAAAAAAAAAGAATACATTCTACTATCATTGAATTATTTATATTATTCTTAGACTAGAACTCTAACTACAGTTTACAAATCTCTACATAAATTGACCCTAACCAGTTTCTCTGATATTATCTCTCTCCACTATTCTCCTGGCTCTTGCTCAGAAAATATTTTTATTTCCTGATTCATTAACTTAATATTTTAATATGATGATAATAATACATTTTTTGAAAGTATATAGAACAATTGCTATTTATCTTTGTGAAAAGTTTTAAAAGACATAAAGAAAGCTTATATATGTATGCCCATAGCAACACTGCTTGTAATTACCAAAAAATGGAGACACCTATCATCTGATAAATGGATAAACAAATATGATATATGCATACAATAGAACATCAGTGAGTCATTAAAAAAAAGAATGAAATTCTGATACATGCTACAACATGGATGACTCTTGAAAAGATTTTAAATTAAAGCGCCCAGGCACAAGAGACCACATAATATTGTATGATTTCATGTATTTGAAATACCCAAAATCCAGAATAAGCAGATTCATCAAGACAGAAAGCGAATTAGAGCTTGCCAGGCAGTAGGGAAAAGAAGGAATGGAAAGTGATTGCTTAATGAATATGGGGTTTCTTGAGGGGTGATGAAAATATTTTGGAATTAGTGGTGGTGATTGCACAACATTGTGAATGTACTCAGTGTCACTAATGATAAATTTTATGTTATGTATATTTTACCACAATAAAAAAATACAGTTTGGTTTAAACATATTTTAAAAGAGCAATAAAAATGCTCATTTTGGAGTAAATTTCTATCAGTTATTGAAAAACCACATAGTTCTAAGACCAAATTCTAAAATGAAAAATACTAAACGATCAAGGCTCACTCAACGTTTATTCAGTGTCAGAGTGCTTGGTATAAAAAGGGGAAAAAATCTACTATTTTGTTTATTGGCAAGCTCTTTTGTAGTACATCTGGAATTCATATGTTGTGTCTTACCCCCATAGATATTTTTGTTTAACCAGTTTAGATTAACAAGATAAAGCTTATACCCGAGCACTATATTCTTGCCTCAATTAAGATTGCAAAGGATTCTTTGTTAGTAATTTTTTTATTAAAAAATATGGCTAGCAGTAGGTTCATCAGGTTTTAATTTTGTTAAACCTTTATTCAACATGGGCTTTTGTTAGTGGTGTTGGTGTTGGAAGAACACAGAAAAAAATAGTATGTTGAAATAAATATAAAAGTGAATGATATAACATTGTAGTGAAAGTTATTAAAAAATCTCAAAAAAGTATATTTATATTCCAAAGCTTTACTTGAATTTTATGTGCCATAACATGTTCATCAACAAGTAAAAATGCTCATATTTCCAGTTAAGTTGGAGTTTCCAAAGTAATATGTCATATAGCAGTATTATTTTCATGTGCAAAACTCTGTTGAAAACACAGAAGGAATTAGTGAAATCTTAAAATGGAAACTCAGAAAGAAACCATAATTTATTTACATTGTTTTCTTCCCTAATATATTTATTTGATACTCATCAAACTAAACCATAGAAACCTTTAAAATAACACTCAAAATAATTTTTAAAAATCTTATGTTCTTTTTCACTGCAATAAAATGCAATAGCCTCCTTAGTGTAGGGATAAGGAAAAATGAGATTGTGAAAGTATATCTGTATTTTAAATTTATATTGTATGTATGAACTGATTCCTTAGAATTTACTGTTCTATACAAAATTTGAATTTCTATTTTTCCTCTAAGGGATTTGAAACAGCATAGACTAATTTACCTCAAAAACATATTAATTCAAATCTAGATCAAACTATGTAATGGTTGCTTGAAATGAAAAAAATACTTATAGACATGCATAGACTTCTGTAGCTTAAGACACTTACTGTAAAGGATTACTGTTACACTTAGAAAGTAAGGGGCTGACCGATTGTAGAAGTTCAGCATATGGTAGCTGTGATGATATTGATAATTTTAAGCACTTCAAAATGATTATGGGTTCCTTTCATTAACAGTTGTTAAGATGCTTGTGTCATTTTCTCCATATTTCTGAACAGTGTGGGTAAGGGCATAAGTAAGAATGTAAAGTTAATCTGCTTAATTTGATAAAATTTGCATAGTATTCAATTCCTGAAATTGACACCAAAGCAACTTTCATTGAAAGAGGTGATTGGCCTCTCAAAGATCTCCCCTTTTCTAGCTTCTTTGGTAATTCATTATAAATCAGCCTCCACTATAAGTGCATAGTTAATTAAGATTATATATAACTAAAATCAGATCTCCCTGTTTGAGTCCATGGAATGTTAATTAAAACTGACTAGAAAAGGCTAAATTATTATTTCATATTTATTTTGAGGTGTTATATACAATAATTCTTTGAGGCTTGTGTATTGGTAAATCTAAGCAACCTTTGTTATTTCACCCCCAACCAAAATAATGTTCTGTAAAATGAGTGCTTACAAAGGAAGCCCTTATTTGCTCCTGTGGTTTCCATCTACTCTATCCACATAGCCAGAGGGTAAGGATATAAGATACACAGAGTTGACACATCTCATCTTATAGATTGGGCAATTCTCCATTAAATAAGTTTTTTATAATAATGAGGATTTTCTGGTTTCTCACAAACATTCATCCATTCCATCATTTATCAAATATTTGCCAGGCATCAACTATGTTCCAGGAAGTCTTGTAGATATTGTAGTAAACAAAACTGACAAAGATCCTTGTTCTTGTAAAATTTACATTTTAGTAAGCAATGTAATTGGTTAGAGTAAAGGCTAAATTGCTATAAAAAATGGATTCCAAAACATTTTCACCTATGTAAGATAGATATTCCCCTCTTCAGTTCTGTGACAGTCCAGTTCCTACTAAGGGGAGCCCACCCAGATGACATGGAGAGTGTCACCGGCACTTTGACAGCCTCTTCCTCATCTATAGGATCAAGACTGGGCTGCTGCTCATCCAGTTTCCAGCCCACAGCAAGCAATTTGCCCCTAAGTGGGAGGACACAAGGATACTGCATTCTGCACATCCCTACCATTCTCCATTGACACCTATTTAGGTAGATTGTCACACTTGTCTGCAAAAGAGGTGGAAAATGTGACCTTTTGCTGGGCCAAGCTTAAACAAGCTTTAAACAAACACACAAGCCAGGTGGGTGTGTTTGGGAAAGCAGAATAGGTTCTATCGCTCCCACCATAGAGAAGAATGACCATGAATTCACCAAGTTTAATTTTTAAGTGCCAGGCAAGAAAAGAAAGCAAGGATAAGGGTAGGAAGTACTGGAGTGAGACTACAATTTTAAAGAGTTTGGTGGGGAAGCTTCACTGAGGAAGTGACATTTGAGGAAGGACCTACAAGAGCTCAGGGGTCAATGTATCAGTCTGAGGAAGAGCACTGCAAACAGAGATAATGACAAGTAGGAAAAATAATTGGTGTCATGGGTATAATAGAGAGCTCATTTTTTGGACATGTTGAATTTAAGATGCATTTCCGTTCCACTGGAGATATTTAGTAGGCTGCTGGAAATACGTCTAGTGTTCATGAAAGCAGCTTACACTGAAATAGAAATTTCAGAGTAATGAAATATAGCATTCTACTTAACCTGATTATTTACTGTAAAGGCCAAGTCATTTCTGTAAGTAGCCAGACCACAGAAAAATCATGGGACTTTTTTAATAGCAGATTTGTCCAGGTGTGTGTGTAAGCTAGTTCTGCAGGCGCTCATCTGCTCTGAGAGCTCTTGGCCCCTCCTGGTGGATCTTGGTGTCTGAATAATAAAGCCATGTTTAATCTTCTCTGTGAAGAAGCCAAGATCCAGAGAGGTATAAAATCTCGTTCATGGCCAGGGTGGAAAGTGGTGAGAACCGGATCTTGGAGGCCTGTTCCCTTCCTCCCAAGTCAGCCCTTCTTCACAGGCCCCTTTGTTCAGAGTATACTCTAGGAAGAAGGATCTTTTGTTTGGCACATTTTTAAACATAACCTGCTAGGAAGTTGGAGTGGTTAAGCAAGTAGGGAGATCATTAGAAAGCAGAGTTATGCTTACACAAAGGAGGTAGACTGAATAGCTGGGCAGAATATACACATAAGCTGTCTTTCCGTATTTTGTCACCTCCATAAAGTTTTCTCTCCTCCTCTTCTGGTGAGACTCAGTGCCAGCTACAAGCACGCTTGTACACACACTGACATGCAGATGTCACAAGCCCCAACCGCTGAGGCAGAAGGGCACTGAACACTCTCAGGGAGGTCAAGCATATAGAGAAATGGGCTTCATGCAGCTTGGAATGGGTCTGCTGTTGAGACAGTTCCATGACCCCTGGGTGACCTGGCTGAAGTATCTCTCCATGAGCAAGATCTTCGCATGAACAGTATGAACCATGTTCTGTTATTGTTACCTGGCAGAATGTTCCACTGTCTTGGAAGCTACATGCACCACCCAACAGCGTGCAAAGGTTCAGAGAGTGTGATTCCAGTCCTCACGCTGTTTCCAGTTTGCCATGTCCTTGAACAAGTTACTCGAAGTCTTGTTTTTCTCATCTATCAAGTGAGAGTCAATCAATGAACTTTCACCAGTGTGCCTCGCTGTTCCAAGGGTGTAATCACTGCAGGTGTGTGAGCGATGTGCAGCTGTGACAGTACCCACAGGCCCAGAGGCAAGTGTCCACATTTCACTCAGCTCTCTAGGCTGGAAATGAGTTCCTAGTTTGCAGCATCTGAGATGTTCCTGTTCTGAGACTCTTACAGGACCTGTCAGATTCCAATCACACAAACCATTCCAACATCTTTCCCTCTTCAGCTCCACTCTGAAGCTTTTCAAGAGCTTGCCATTTTTAGATCTGCACTGCTGCAAATGACAACTACACCTAAGAATGGGCAACCCATTTCCTATAAAAAAGATGTTTTGCTGTATTCTCATAAACTTGTACATATCACAAGAATCAAGGCTGTGGTTTCCAGAATACTGCTTTCTATGGGAACACTCTGAAGAGCTGTTCAAGTTAATAAGATACCTTTTATTAATAGTAGCAAAATTTGAAGGGGAAACCTGTAATTTTTTTTATCTTAAAATGCTACTGCCTGGGAAATATACAGAGAATGGACTGACTGGGTGTATTTTCCTTTAAAACTGATGTTATCGTGCAACTCAATACCATCGACATTACAGTAATACTACCTGACCTTGGAGACACATGTCTTAACAAGACTTAGATTCGCTTGGGGGAAATAAACCCTGAGTCACAAACCACCAAATTGAAAATAAAATCCGCCATATGGAGGTACTTTTTGCTTACCTATAAGTTAGAAGGAGTTCCATTTATATGAAAACAAATAAGCTAACACATTTTAGAAAGGCTTTACAATAGGCACTTAGAGTACTAATCTTGGTCCTACTTTAACTTGAAATCCCTACTCTCAGTGAGGTTTTTTCTGAATATTGAATAGTATATTGATGAGCTTATCTTAATAGTTATAATATATCAATAGTTTGGAACTTTGAGCTCTTTAACTCAAATATGTATTATGTCTCATTTTCATGACAGATTTTGCTAAAGCCTAATATTGGGTTAAGGTAGAATGTTAAAGCTAAGTCACCTTTCTCACAAACGTGAATGAGGTGGCAGTTTTTTACAACTTCACCATTTGGTCCAAATAAGTAATACAAGTAATACTTTTCTCCCCCAAGTAACTTCCTTTTCAATGTAGCCTACTATTTCACCTGCATAGGATGTAAATTCCTATGCAGTTATTTGTCAGTGTTTATACAGATACCTATATTTATATATCCTTTTGTGAATGTGTCCACTGATTGAGAATATCTCAGATTGAACTTTAATCTCTATCAGGTTAGGGATGTAATTTGTTTAATATACTATGTGATAAAACATTTAATATGTTGCTACTTGATTAGAGTATGCCTCTATAGCTAATCAATAAAATATTTCCTATGAATATTAGACATTTTTAGAAGACAATATCCTTTACTAATCTGTAGTTGATTATTATTCCTATTCATTCAAGTCAGAGGCATATAACTGATGTGTTTCTCCAGGTGGCAAGAAGAAACTTATTAATGTGGCCCAGAATCGTTGAGCCTGGAATTCCTGATATTCCTGGGATACCTGAAATTGTTAAGTCTGGAATACCAGCACTCATGTTACAAAGTGATCATTCCTGCTATCCTATTTTTATGATTTCATAATAGTAAACCAAAGTTTTTCTAGTCTCAGATACCATAAACCAATCTTATGGAACTGAAGGTAGAGAAGACTATGGCCAGGGGCAAGGAAAAAGTACTGGGAGATGATTTGCATAGAATTGCCATGTTACACAAATAATGACACAAAACTTTAATCACTGGAGTTGTAATAGCTACTGCAAAAGCCCTTAGCCCTACATGGCTCATGAGGTCTTGAAATGCGGTTAGTCCAAAGTAGGATTCTCTCTCAGTATGAAATCCCACCAGACCTTGACATGTTATGTCAAGTGTAGTGCCAAGAAGGCACAGAGGTGGTTTTCTATGTCCAGGCAGATGAATAACTGGAGACTTTGGTGGCTTTTTCATTGCTAAGGTACTGCCAACTTCTGTGTAAGCACTGTCTCTCCTAAGCAGTTTAGAGGGTGCTTACTCTGTTCCTTTGGTTTTCAGGTGCCAGCAAGGTCAACCTCGTGAAGATCCCATCCACAGCCTCTAGCCCCCGGGACACAGCCCTGGCCGCAGTTATCTGCAGTGCCCTGGCCACTGTCCTGCTGGCTCTGCTCATTCTCTGCATCATCTATTGTAAGAGGCAGTTCATGGAGAAAAAACCCAGCTGTGAGTTTTAATTTCTTTTTCTTAGTATCTTGGTGAATTGTGCTTGTCATCATTGTTACTTGAGTATTCATAAGAGACTTGACTAAGCCAAGAACCAAGAAGCTGTGACAGGGACAAAGGGAAACTTCACAGTTGTCTAGTCCCAAGAGGCACAGAATGGGCCCTGAGGGGTGGCATTACTTTACTGAGACGAGAAAAGGCAGAGCTGTCCCCGAGTCAGGAGGCAAAAGTGAAAACCATTTCATGTTCTGGAAACATCAATATTCAACCTTTTGAGCTTTCTTCACAAATTATTTATCTGTTACTTTGTATAGAAAGAAATATTTTAAAAGGTGAATGACAGCTATCTTTTTCTGTAAAAATACAAAACCTTTTGAATAATACTGGTCTCATTATGTTGTAGACTCTTTTAGAAAAGAATCGTGTTTACTGACAGAATTCTCCTCCCGCCTCTAGGGTCTCTGAGAGCACATGACATTCAGTACAACGGTTCTGAACTGTCATGTTTTGACAGATCTGGGCTCAATGAATCTACTCCCAGACCATGTTGCCAGTACCACCGGGACTCGGCCCAGAGCTGTGGTAAGTTCAGAAGTTAACGGTCTATTACGGGAACCAGAGGAACATGGAAGCGGCAAGGCATTGTCCCTGTTCACCCCACAGCTAGGTTAGGTCTATTGCGGAAGCTAATCTTATTAATTTATTCTCCACTGTCCCCTCCACTGTCTCAAGTCTCTTTAAGTACTAAAAAAAAAATAAGTATTTCATTAAAATTCTAGAATTTTCCAGCACCTTTCAAAGCAAGTTTGCCTTTCTTGCTTTGGATCACTTGATTTTCAGTAGTATCAGTCTTTTGTAAAACAGAAATTTGTATCCTTTCTTGTCTGATGGATTCAAAATGAATGTCAATGTTCATCTTAATATCTTTTTGGTTTCCTAAAGAGGGAAGTGGGGGTGCTATGGAAGAGTTCTCCACAAACCATAACTGCTTCTTGGTTTTTTGGAGAGATGAAAGTTTAGGGAGAAAGGTATTTCAGATGGAAATTGGGTTCTAACTTGGGCAAACTGGGCAGAGGTAATACTGACTTTCCTTGCCACTTATTTGTATTCATCAACACAGGTTTCTGCACTTACACTCCCCACTTCCCTGTCCACTGCGATGTTTTCACCTCCTCTGGGAAGTAAAATCCTGCATGACCACAATGCTTCCTAAATGTTTGCCCCAACTGTCCCCTCAGGCTGCAGCTGTCTTAGTACTACTGGGAAAAATGTCAATAGCACCATTTTTCTCTTGTACTAATTCTTTGCTTTAAGTTAAATGTATCCCAGAAGGATCGACATATCCTCTTGAAGTTGTCCAATTTTCCTAAGAAATTGCAGGATCCTATGATTTGATCTAATATTTCATGTGTAAACTAAGAAGTTTCAACGGTGTTATTTTTCTAATGATCATTACCATCCTCTACTTTAAGAATGGGTTATGAGTAGGACTTTCTGTGATGTGTGGATCTTCTTTTGCTTTGGCTGTGTAGATAACAGACCCTTAGACAGTAAATTTGACAGTAAATTTGTGACCCTCAAGATGTCCAAGTGTTATTTCCCACATACTATACTGTGACACTGCTCTAGAATCACAATGAACAAGAATAATTTGAGAGATAAACACAAATTTTAAATGTAATGATACATACCTTTGTGCAGTCTGCTTCATCTTAACTTCTATCTGAAAAGAGATTAAATACATAGGTGGCCTCTGAAGAGGACAACATGCAAATGCCCAGGTTCAGTATAGTTTGTCATTTAAATCACTTCCTCCTTCATGTCAGTGTCTTTTTTCTTTGAATTTTTTATTTTGACGTAATTTCAGACTTATAAAAATGTTGAAAGAATAAGACACAGAAATTTCCTAAATATAAGCATTGTAACATCTTATCTCATTTCCATGTTTGCTTTATCACACACACACACCTTTTTTCATGTCACTTAAAAATCATTTCCAGTTATACTGTCCCTTCTTCTCTTAATACCTCAGTGTTTGCTTTTCAAGAGCAAAAACATTCTCTTATATAACAACATAGAAATTAAAGGATTGATGTCTATTAAAAACAGAGAAAAGTCACCCAAAGGACCATAAGTCATTTTTTAGAGTAATGTCAAACTGGTGTTAAGAAGAAAGTCCCCAGGAGGGAAATTTTATTTTGCTCATATGCTGCTGGCTTTTCCAGGGCCTGTGAACTTGATTCCATCCTTGTGCTGTGACGAGGCCTGTAGTGTTGACCGACTGACCCTGGGCTGCAGGGTGCATTCCAAGGCCACTCTCCAGGAGAGGTAACTGGGTATTTTTAATTCATTTAATTTCATATTCCCTTTTGTAAGTATGCATTCTACTAAATTGTCAAATTTTATGTAAAACTGTAAGACTGTCACTTTTTAAATTACCTAATGACATTCTTGTCATTGGAGGGGATTGTTCTTAGTAGATAAGTTACAGTTACTAGTACGCAATGTAACAGTCTTGATACTTTATACTACTTTAATTTTTCTGTCCTATATTCATGATTTGTGATACTTGTGTCCTCTATAAGTAATTATTAACATGTTATACTTACAGATTTTTAGAAAGGGATTCAAAGAAAGTCAACATCCATGAAACAGCATATTTTAGACACTGGATTAAGTCTGATTATATTGATTGGGTGTGACTCCATGTGTAGGTATAAAAATTCAGTTTTAGAGAAAATGGTGTAATTGAACTTGTTATATTGAAAGGAAGTTTACAACAACAGGAAGTCCTAGAATTCTGACTTAATAAATTGCTATTTCATCTAGAAAATGTAAAAGTATAGCTGGAATGTTGCTTTGTAGTACTGTTTTCCCCCATGGAATACGTAAATGTGTTTCTAATATATGTTCAGAAATGCAGGTCCAGTGGGGGAGATGATGCCGGCTTTCTTTGGGTCTTTCACACGGTCCATCTGTGGCGAGTTTTCAGATGCTTGGCCTCTGATGCAAAACCCCATTTGTGATGATGACATCTCTTTTTGTGATTCTTCTCCTGAACTCACTGGAGAAGATATTAATTCTCTCATTCCGGAAAATGAAAGCTCAACTTCCTTGGATTCAAACAGTAGTCAGGATTTGGTTGGTGGAGCTGTTCTAATTCAAGCTCATTCTGAAAATTTTACAAAAGCTGCTGATTCCTCTAGACATAACAACTCACAGAGAGAACCAACACTATCTCAGGATATTCTAACTACCAGAAGCCAGCTAGATCAAGAAAGAGGTGATATCATTAACCTAACCACTCAAACATCCATCCAGGTAAGGCAATGAGGATTACACCATAAACATACAGCACTGACTTATTGTAAAATGAATGGAATAGAATTCTATTCTGACTCTAATGTGGGGAAACTGATGAGATGTGTTATCCATCTTTCACAGCTTCTTATGTGTTATAGGGGAATATATTTGAAGATAAATTTCAAGAATTTTTTTCTTCCTACTACCATCCTTTGTAGCCCTGTCTTTTCTCCCTCCCCTACCCCCTTTTCATCTCAGAACCTTCATGGTGTTTATTAACGTCTGGTAGTTTTCATACTCACTTTACTTTTCCACTTGTCCACTTTGTAAATGTCCAGTATTTGTTTTTGTCTTTCTGACTTGCTTTACTACACAAAATTCCTTCTACCTCCCTCCATTTTTCTGCAAATGACTGCATTTCATTTTTCCTTATGGTTGGATTGTATTCCATGGTGTGGATATACTACAGCTTCCTGCTCCAGTCAAATATATGATGGGCATTTAGGTCCTGAGTTTTTTATTCTTTGTAAATTCAGCTCCATAGTGCAGCACCCCAGCTCCATTCTTAAGTAGGAGAGTTAGTTGTAAGAGCATCTTGTAAAGAAATCCTAACCTTCATTTTCTCTTGATATTCTTATGCCTGACACTTACAGCACTGCCCTCTTTGTCCGGTTAATTAGAGTTTAGGTTTCCTAAAGCTGCTCTGTTCCCTCCTCTCCATTTTACTTTCTGAATTGCTCAGCGCAGACTTAGCGTTCAGTTGGTTGGAAACAGTTAGCTGTTATCTGGTACCAACTGTAGCATAATACCCTCGTAGATAGAAGAATTTAAAGTCTGGTTTTGAGGGGAGGTGGTAACTGCCAGGAGGTGCAGCTTCCTGCCATGCTGCAAAAGGAGGAAGAGGAAGAAATAACGGGGCTCTGTCTCTGATATTTCCTCTCGGCTAGCATATGGCATTTGCTGACAGACATTTCCTTAATGTAAGCACATATATTATTTGTTATGTTTGTCTGGAATAATGAGGCTATTTTTAAGTCTAACTGTCAAAACCATAGCAACAGTGAAGCCCCCAGCCCCCACAGAGCTGCCTGCTCTGCACAGGCAGCATGGGCTTGCTGTTGCCCCTCCCTGCTATTGAAGATGTTGCGCATGCACCCATGTGCTCCTCCATCTCAAAAGATGCAGTGGCCTTGTCTCATTGTCCACTGAGCTCAGAAACTTGGTCTCAAGTCCAGGTGTGCATGAAGATGTGTTTCTTCTAAGAATAGTGCATAAGATATAGATTGATAGATGATAGATAGATAGATAGATAATCACTATTTTTTAACTACCAAGAAACCCACATTATATGAGATGATGGGTGCTAACTATACTTACTACAATAATTTCACATACATGCAAGTCAAGCCAATATGTTATGTACCTTAAACTCAATTGTATCTCAAAGAAGTTGGGAAAGTCTAAAGATAATATAGGGAATGCTATACCAAAAACACTATTGGCTTTGAAAAGTATTGGGTTTTTTCCTCAAAATAAAGGAAATTAAGATAAATAAAGAGATGAAAATCAGTTGTTGGGAAAGACTGTTTAATGATCTCGCTTATTTGAGTCATCCCATAATTTTTATGTCCCTCATGATAATAATAAGATCTCAGAGTCACCCTAGTTAATTGTAGAGATCCAGAATGGATTGTGGCCACAAAACTTCAGGACTGAGAAACCCCAGGACCTGAGTGGGAAACAGGCCCTGTGACATAGGTGAGAGGGTATAGGAAACAGGACAATAATGCTTTGCCTTCACTCTTAAAATTAAGTGTGTGTCACATTTTCACTATAAGACATTGAAGTTTCTTTTATGTCAAGTCTATTGATTTTGATCATAAACTGCTTGTATTGCCTCCCCATACCTCTCTTGTTCAAGGAAAGTCTGAGTAACCAGAGTAACTAACTAAATGACTAGAATTTTTCAGAGTATTGTCAGTAAATAGAACTATCACTGATCTTAATTGTATAGCTTGTCCTCAATTTTGTGATGTCAGTTCTCAGACTAAGGACTGGAACATCTTGTTAGTGAGTTGGAGGTAGGATTGTAAGCACTATTATCACAGCTACATGAATGTAAAATGTCAGAATCATTTTAATATATGAGATTAGTGTTTAATGATATTAATTCCTTTCTACTGACAGTTGTCCACATAATGATACTTTCAACTTAAATTATTATGAAAAGCTATAATATTGATAATATATAAAATTAGTGAGTAAAGTTGCTTAATGTGATTTATTAATGAAAGATTTTTATTAACTTTCCAAAATGTATTATAATTATTAGATAATTTTGGTAACTTTAAATAAGATATTCTGAATTCAAGAAATGATTAAATGTAAATCATTCCCACTTTCTCCCTATAATTAGAAACACAAATAATATCTTGAGCCCATTTTGAGATTTAATATTTTCTAGATTATTAGAACTTTCTCTTAAGTTACATTTATTGAATGTATGAAAGTTAGTGAATGAACGTTAATCTTCAAAAGAAAATAGGAGGTAGCAAATCTTAAGGAAACTAACTCTTCTCTATTCCAAGGGTCAGTTATCTTTTTTTTCAATCTGTTAGATTCCAAAAATTGATACAGAATTCCCCTTAACAGTAATTCTGCAAGGCAGAGCACATGCTTCACATAAAGTGTTTGATCTCAGCAAGATACTATTATGAATCAAAGTAAAGGATTCTAGTCCCTCAAGTTCATGTCTAGTTAGCTTGGTTTCCTGGCATAGACTCACTTATCATTAGGAAAGCACTGTTTGGAAGATATAAAAGAGCATAGCTATAGCAGCCCATTTTTATTTTAAAAAAATGTAATCTTATTTTATTTTTAATGAAATGTCAAATTTCTGCCCAGACATTCACTTGTATTTTCAGTTTTTTAAACTCTATTCGTCCCTTCTCACCCCTCCCTGCTTTACTGAGATGTTACTGACATTCTATAAATCTAAGGCATACAGTGTGATGTCTAACAACACTTTTATTTTTTTTAACAACACTTTTATAATACTCATTGTGAGATTCAGATTTCTAATGCATGATGCATTTGTTTTTGAAAAGTGAACTTTTACACAGTAGTTTTCTTGTGGGTGGCTTAAGACCACTCAGAATCTGATGAAGATAATTATGTTTCAGGATAAAGCAAGTAGGTGTTAAAAGTCATCCTTAGTATTTGTAGCTCAAATTTAATCAAATTTCCCTTGTATGCAATCTCCCCAGAAGGAAACACAATAATATATTTGAGAAATCATTTGCTAAGATATTTGGGAGAAAAAAGCCAGCCTGTCTACTTACAGGAAAAGCTGTTTTGGATAGTGTTTTTTTAACTGACATGTTAAATGGCAATGTGGAACAATGGAAAGAACAGTAGAAAAGATATGACAAGACTGAATTCTTGTTTCGCATATATTAAAATCTCTGTATTTTCCTTATTGTCAAAATGAATATAATTTTCCTCCCACTGTAGCATTAATATGAATATTATCATAGCAACTGATTAACATATTTAATAAAACTATCTCCTAATAATGAGAGTACTTCAGAAACATCTACTTGAGATCATCTCATTAGACCAAGAGAAAGAGCTTTTCTTACAAATTTATCTGTTATGTCACCAATGCCAAATTAGTGATAAATAAGTTAATGAAAGATAACTGCATAAATAAAGTTTTTTTCACTCACGGTAAGGTGCAGGTAGTCAATGCTGGGTCCTCCCCTGAAGTGGGGTCACTGCTTCTGTGATAAGAACAAATCTGACTCCACTTTGCTGAAGACCTTTTCCCTAGGGAAGGAGATCATTATAAGCAAAATCTTATTCCCAAACTATTTCTGAACTTTCTCCAGTAGTTTACTGAAGTTTTAAATTCAAAAACTAAGAATGGCATTATTTATTAATTAACTATCTTTGTTCTTTAAAGAAGGGATTAAGGAATCTTAAAGAATCCTAAACTCTACCTACAAATGTTTTAAAGAGAATGATACAGACACAAACTTTCAATATTTGAATGAAATTGAAAATCACCAAATAATTGCTAACACATTAATGTTATCTTTTAAGGATTATTTGCAGATAATGAGTGACTGAGTTGCTATGAAATCAATATTTTATTCTCAAAGTACACGGGTACTTGGATATTTGAACACAGTTGCATGAGCTCTTTGCCATATGTTATAAAATGCATACTACTGGTAACATTTATGTACAGTGAGTCTTTGCAATTACAGTTTAATAGTTTTTGTCTGTAAAGTATTGTCTTTAAAGCTTTCCTTCTTTTGCTTTTTTTAGGAAGCTTAAAGGACTTGCTTAGAACCCCAAAGGGCACGCGCTCTTCCATTTAGGCTTATGGACTGAGCACAGTCTGGACCTTGCATGGCTTCTGGGGAAAAAAAAAATAAATCTAAACCAAACTGATGGCATTTTAAGCCTTTCATCCAGTTGCTTCTGAGCCAGCTCAGCTGTAAGCTGAAACCTCAAGGAATAACAGGAAGACTCCAGGCACTCATGATACTTTGCATCTTTCCTAAACATGAAGCTTCCAAACTGTGTGACTTTGAACACCACTGGGTCAAGTCTGCAGCCTATGAAGTGATGGGCACATAGCAAGAAACAGAAACAGTCCATGCTTATTTTCATGTGAATGTGACTTTACAAGACCGAAGAACCATACTGTAAATTTTCATTTGTATTATTGCCATAAATAATTTCATATAGTTGAAGGTCCTACTAAGAGTCAGGATCAGATTAGTTCCCTTAGTTTTTCGGAGAATAGATTCAAAGTGAGTGCTTCTATTTGATGAAGGTCACTTTTTCATCATCTAAAGTAATTAGCTGGGTGGTTAGAATTGGCTTCGGTCTGCCTGCCTAAATCTTGGGTTTAGTAGATGAAATTAACTGAAACAGAGATGAACAGTGTTTTCCAGAATCAACACTTCTGTCCTTGGCTACTATCTCATGAGCACCTGCTGGAGCTGGTAGTGAGAGGGGCTTAAGTTAGGAAACATGGTTGGAAAAGAGTCATAAATCACTTTGACTTAAAAACCCCTTAATGAGCATATTCTAGAAACCTGTATACAAAGATGATCATATTTATGTGAAAATCAGTTGATCTGAAACATTTGTTACTTCCATCGCTGTGACTGAACTTAGAAGACCCAAAATTTCTCTTCACAGCAGTATATTTATAAAAATAATGCACTGTATCTTACTCTAAAGGCTTTATAAATGACAGTGTATCAAGTTCCCCTATTACTGAAAGATAGCAGCGTTGAGGTGAACTCTCTATAACTGTTTGACCAGGACACTATAGTGTTCCCTTTGATCTTGTTTTGTTAGTACAATAATCTCTTACTTTAGCCAGGTGACTTAAATTTAAGCATGTGGGATTTCTATGAAAGCACTCTTTACCACCTTGGTATTTATGCACTAGAATTATCTCTAAAGGTAGGATAGAAATGAACCCAGTCAGTCATGCATCAAAAGATGGCTCATGTGCTTTTTTTCTGAATCTTTATGGCCTGGAGAGGAATTAATTGGGTAGAATTTATGGTTTTCCCTGCTTGAACCTACATGATCAGATCTGGCCTTTGTCTTCTAACTGATTAATTTTAAGTATTGTCCCATTTGCACTTTAAAAACAATAGATTTTTGAACATCAGTGAGTTATAGTACACTAAGATATTTTGTTTAGGAATTGTTCTGCTGAAATCAGTATCTTTTACTTAACATTTAAACTGAATATTAAAATCTCTTTTTCATCTTCTTTCCCTTACTAATGAGCTCTTTTCCTTATGACTACAACTCTCTCTGCCCACTTTCAAGTTCCTATATGTGTATATTTGCTTGCTTGTGTTTAGTACTTAATATGACCTCAGTTCCTTTAACTGAAATTGGAAATTGCAATGTGTCATGGTAACACAATCTTTCATGTCTACTAGTGCTAGTCACAACTCAACATTTTCTTTTCCTTAATACTTTTAAATTTTCTACTCACCCACTGTTAGGAAAATTGCATGTAAAATATTTAGGATATGACCACAAGATGTTTATGAAAATGGAAGAGTTTCCTTAAGTGGCTTCACTGTGTGCCATTGTTTGCAATCTGATTGTTTTTATTATGACAAAGGGATGATCAAATTAGAAGGTCATGGTTGTCTCCCTTTTTGTAAATCAAATATATTTTCTGTATGTAAAACCCTCATTAATTTCAAAGACAAACACTTGCTAAAGAAAGTTAGATTGATGGGAAGAACACTGTTTTTATTTTTTTCTAACTTACTTTCTTCCCTTTTAATTGAGCAATGTTGGTTTTCAACACTGTATACATTTTAGGAATTCAGTTTTACACTTCTTCAAATGTGTTACCACACCACACCTACTACCATAATAGCAGTCCATTGGGAGAATGAGACTTGGCCAAATATCCTGAAACATGACTTTTGATCAGTTACAGGAATATTTAGGGTTAAAAGTTATTTCATTTTGATGTAGTTGATAATGAATTTGAAAAATTCTGGGTTATTTTTATCAGAATGAAGACATTTTACACCACCTACTATGAAAACTTGTCATAATGCTATAATCTACTCTCAAGGAAAAAAAATCCAATTTTCATTTCACATTGTTGGAATATCCTACAGCACTTAAATAAACACAACTTCAGGAGTGCTTATGCAGGAAGTCATCATCAGGTAATAACATGACTGGGAATATATAATCAGTGTGACATTTAAGGTTGCAGAAACTCAGCAAGTGTGTAGAAAGCAACCATGTAAAGGCATGGGTTTTATAATTTTGTGTATATGAAATATATTTTTTCAAATATAGACTTTTCTACCTAGCTAAAGTGTTGTTATTATCACCTAGGTTAAACACTGTTGTCTGTGCTAATAAAAAAAAATAATAAAGAGAAAAGAAAAGGAAAAAAATCCATCATTGCTTTAAGATAGTTGGCTTGAATCAATTTAGATTTCATATTACTATTTTGCATACTGGAATTTATAAATGTGTAAATGTTTGTTTTCTTATACAAATAGTTTTGTAATATCTTTTTATATTTGTGAATAAAAGTGTTACCTGGTATTCTTATTAACACGTCCAGTAAGAAAATTATTGCTGATGTGAATACAGCTGTTTTCACCTCTTAGTCTCTGCGTGAGGGCATCATTCAGTTCCAGTCCTTCTGAACAGCCCTCTCTGTTCCCTCAAATATTATAAGCGAGATCTGAAATCCTAACTAGAGAAATGACTATATTTCTCAGGCAGGTCAAACTACTGAAAAATTCTCTGAGTTATTTGAGAAGTTTTGGTAATCAAGATTTTTTTATGAGCTATTGTTTCCTTCATTTTATGACAAAGAGAGAAGGTACTGAAGAAGAAGTTTTATGCTCATTCTTTTTAGAGGTCAATAGGGTGTTCTCTTGCTAAGAATGGACTAAAGAAATGAAGAAACTTCCATAGAGCAGCACTGGTCACTGTAAAAGTTTGTTTTCCTTCCTAGCCTAATTCCTTTCTTCCTTCCCTCCCCACCCCACCCCTACATGAGAAAAGCTTTCAAAGTTATTATTAGAGTCAGAGAGACTTTAAACTTCCTGGGAAAAGTGAGTTCTTTTAAAGTGACACCATGTTCTCTCAGCTGGTTAGTTTGTGGTGTTAAATGACACCATGATTCCATGAGGGAAATTCATTAGCTTCTTTCCCCATCGCCACCCCCACCCACTGGCCCCTTGGCTAATTTAGACTTTTCCAGTATCTTTGGAAACTGGCTGACATTCTAGGTATCATAAGCTCGAGAAAAGTAACTCGAGCACATGAGGTACTAACAGGAAGTCTGAAGTATTCCTTAGTCCATAAATGACATTTTCAATATTATTACTATTATTACGGTTGTTTGCTGCTGGCTACTTGTCATTCTGACTTTGCTTATTTGTCCTATTTTACCATGAGAAGATTAAACTATTTGGCATATTTAAAAACTCTTGGCATCTAATAAGGTATGTAAATGCAGCTTAAATTTATCATTTGGTATCGAAACTAAACAGTAGTCTAAGGATTTCCAAAATTTTCTCTAATATCTAAGAAAGTTCAGTAAGACCTGGTAGATGATTCTAGTGAGGTAACTACTGAATCAAGTCAGTCGTGTACATAGCTTAGGTCAGATTTCAGCCCCAGGAAGGTCACTAGGCTTCTACTGTAGAGATTATAGGCTGGGGTCAGGTCCTTTCATAAACCACCAGTGGCATTTGAATTAGTGTGATTTATGGCTGCCTTCAAAGTAGCCTCTCCAAAAGACTTGAATTTTTAAAGGTTAATCAGCAAAACCACTTTTGCTGGAACCATGGATTGTTTTCTGAAGCAGTCTTCAATAATTAGTCTATAAAGAGAGGATTCTTTTTAATCATGATTTCTCATGTCATTAACATTAAGATAGAATGCTACAGAGCATTCTACTTGAGATAGAAATAGCTATGTCCTGTGGGTACTTTTTGGGGTTGAATTTAGCTAGCGTAACTCTGCAGAGGCATTTTCCTTACCTTGGTTGACTATAGCAAACAGAAGATCCACAGAACACTCCTTTAATAGCAAGCTAAGCAGACAACTGCCCCACAGCTGGACACATCACACATCAGGTGAATTTAGAAGATGGGGTTCCAGAGAATACCTTCTTTTAATTTATAAATGGGTCAACTATCCATAATTGTAGATTCTTGGATGTCCTCTAAATAGATACCTTAGAAGGTCCTCCCTGGTGACGCAATGGGTTAAGCAACACACTGTGAAGCCAACACAGCCACTGCAGCACAAGTCTGATCTCTGCCACAGGCCAGGGAGGGGCCCCACATGGCACAGCAGACCTCTCCTGCCTCACCTGCTGCTCCCCTCAGCAGTGTGTTTCGGTTAATCTGCCTGTTCTGTTCCCCACTCTGTCTCTGGTGTATCCTCTCACCCCCACACCTCTGGTCTGTACCCCAGTTCTTGTATGCATAAATAAATAAATCTTTTTAAAAAATAGATGCCTGTTAGATATTATTAGAGGACTTTTGTGGTTAATTTTATGTGGCAACTTGATTGGATCGGGGTACCAAGTGTTTGGTCAAACACTAGTCTAGATGTTTTTATATGAATTTAGCATTTAAATCAGTAGACTTGAAGTACAGTAGACTTCTCTTCATAATTTGGTGGGCCTCATTCAATCAGATAAAGGAGTTAAAAGACTGAGTTTCTCTAATTAAAAAAAAGTTTCTATCAGTTTTGACATCCCATGGTTCTTAGGTAAGTTACAATCCTGGCCTTCAAGACCCTTTCTATTGTCATTTCTGTCCACTCAGAATCATTCATGCTGTTCTCCACTGGCCCCCTGGTCTGCTATCCCTGGTCATTTGTATTTGTTCTTTCCTTTGATTATGATGGCTGATTCAGTCATCCAAGAACTTCAACCCATATATAACCTTTCAGCTCAGGAAAGAAACTTTCCCTGATCATCCTTATCTAAAATGCACATCTCCTTGTTATATACCCATCACTTAATTTATTTTCCTCCCAACATTCAGCATTTATTAATGTGTAATGTTTAATTATTTGTCTATTCATCACCTGCCTCCTAATATAATGATTCAGTTGCCAGTCTTCCTCCTAATTAAATTTCAGTGCTAGAACACTATATGGTAGAGTGTACATGCTTAATGAATAACTGTTGAACAGATGATTAAATGAAGCCAGGCATCTGTGTGGTTTATTGAGTTGTTAACTTTACTGTAGTTTCCCCTGACTTAAGACATACTTATTTCTGACCTCTGTTTACATTTTCCTAAATTTGTTCAGCATCAGGCTGGACATACTGTCTTTTTTATAGTTGAGGATGACCTACTGACCTATCAGACTAACAGGGATTGAGCCAAGAATAGGGCAGGGATTTATGCAGCGTAACATAATGTAATGTTTAGAAGCTTGGGATCTGAAGTCAAACTGAAATGAATTCTATTCAACACTTAACAATTCTGTGAACCTGCCAATGTTGCTTAGTCTCTTTGAGTATCCAGTCCTCCCATTCCCATGGAGACAGTAATTCTCTCCATCTCATAGTTTAGTTGTGAGAATTCCATAAGAGCTTAAGGCATAAAAATTCATCAGTAATGTTCAATAACTGCCATTATTATTACCCATATCCATCCAGGTCCCCAAGGATGATTTTCCAAATGGCCAAGAAGGGAGCCAATAGTGGGATGAAAAGGGATACCGTCACAAAAAGTAGAGACCAGATTCTAGTCTGAGTTCTGCCACGAACCAGCAGAGTGGGTTGGGGCACATCAGTTTTCTGGATCTTATTTTCCTTATCCTGAAAATAAATATATCATATGTCCTTTGCTCTTGTCAGGGCAGCAGCTATTCTAGAGGCAACACACAACCCAAGCAGCAAAAGTGGCACCTCTGAGCTCCTTCCCCAGACACATTCATTCTATCACTCCTGCTTTTACAATACGTTAATTTTATTTTAGGTTTTATCTCCTATTTGGTGTGATTTGATAAGTTAATTCAGGGCATGGGAATGGTCAAGACTTTTCCATATAAATGGAAGTTGTTTCATTGCATTATAACTTTCAACTTAAGAAATGTTTCATAAGATCTTCTTCCAGAAGGAGAAGGGGGAGCCTGTATCTATAGTTGTCTATTTGCAGTGACAAAGGAGCCTCTGAAGAAAGAAACAAAGGGGGAAAGGATCAGGCAAGACAATCTAAGAAAGAAAAACAAAAAACCTTCCTGCCAAAGTACCTTACAAGGGGAAACCAATTGCCATGAGCAAGAAACAACAGACATAAAAAAGGACAAGATCAGGTCTCCAAGAATTTGCTACCCTTAAGCCACAGTTTGGAAGAGAATATGGAAGAAAGCTTGTTATATGACTGAATAAATCAAAAATTATGTGAAAGACAAACATATCTGGAAAATAAAGATTTTAAAATTTGAAAACAATAATAATCAAAATGTAAAACTCACTGGATGACTTAAGAGCAGAAGAGACACAGTTGAGAAGAAAATTAGTAGGTTCTCACCTTGATATAAAGAAATGGAAGGATTATATGATGAGTGCATGAAAAATAGAAAAAAATAATTTATATCTAATAGGAATTCCAGAAAGAAAGAATGTAAATGAGGGAAAGAAAATAGGGAAATAACATTCTCCAGGACCATGTCTGTCTATCAATAGCAACCTCCTTGACCCAGCTGAGCAAGCATCCTCCCCGGGCCCTGTACCTCTGGGAGCCCCAGTGTGTTAGAGTGCCTTCCTTGACATTTTCTACACCCTTTTCCAAAAAATAGGGCTGGATAGGACTTGACAGTGTTTGGACAGGGTGCTCGGAGGCTGACACAGGTCCTGTGTGGATCACAGCCTTATTTCTTCCCTTGAAGGTCCACTGTATCTCTCGCTTATAGGGACAATGAGAAACCCCCAAAGGACTTGGATTCTTGCTCCTATGGGTCTTTCTGGGCTCCTGGGTCCCTAGTGGCCCAATGACCAAAGAAGGACCTCTTTCTTGGATGGTGTGTGATCAAGTTGCCAGAAGGATGCTGACATGCTGACTTTGGTGACTCAAATGGTTTATATAGACAAGGACCTACAAAAGGTATTTTCTTGGGGCCCAACACATTCCATTACATCAGTAATATATAAATATGTCAGTAGTGATTAGTGCCCATGAGCAAAATCATTATCTTGAGTCTGCAGACCAAAAAAAAAGACAGAGCACTTTCAAAGCAATTTGAGAAGACAACAACTGTGCATAAATAAGGAACAGCCACTGTAGCCCAGAGCTCACCACAACAGAGGGTAGATGACTTTGGAACCATATTTTCAAAATGCTAAAGGAAACCAGCAATCAAGAATTCCATACCCAGATAAAATCTCATTTAAATGCAAAGACACAACAATGACTTCTTACAACAAAATAGAATTTTGTATTACTGGACTTCACTTAGGAATCAGATTTTTATTTAAGAAGAAAGAAATTAACAAGGATAGAAGCAATGGAGAGCAAATAAATAAGAAAAATAAATATATGGGCTAGTCAGTATGTATTTGTTACATAAAATAACAACAATTATTGCTATAAGAAGTTGGAAAACAAAGTGTGTATTTTATTCTCTTAATTTTGGTGAGGTGTGTTGCACAAGTTAAAATACATCAAATTTTACATTTAAATTTGTCTAAATTGTTACTGTTAGTTATATATCAATACAGTTTAAAAAAAGAAAGAAAAGTGGGACTGAAATTTTTCAGTAGAGTAACATGAGAGGCTATCAGAGTAAATCTATCTTAGATCTTTGTTATTCAAAAGAAGCAATATTAGCACCAGGCCTAAAGTTAATTATGCATTTTTAAATTTTAAGTGTAACCTACTAAAAAAGAAGAGTATATAACTCCCAAATCACTAGAAGGAAAAACTGAAATAAAGCTAAGACTGAAAAATCTTTTTCTTCTGAAATACCAAAAGAAGCCATGATGGAGAAAACAGAAGGAAAAGGATGGTAACTATAAAATACATAGTAACATTATTACTATCCTGGCTAGTGTAAATTGTTTCAATCCAACATTAAAATGCAAAGACTATCAGATTAAATAAAATCAAACTTCAGCTATGGACATTGTATGCTTGCGAAACAAAGACAAACAATGACTAAACCAATAGGAAAAATATCCAAGCAAATAGCAATGTAAAGAAAGATGGGCTAGCTATATTAATATAAGACCCATGGCCTTCAAGGCAAATATCTATGTATATTTGTTAGCATTATTAAAGAGGATCATTATATAATCAAAAAAGCAACAGAAAATGTAACAATGCATGAATATAAGGGCACAGACTCAGATATATAAATGGAAAAATAAGTTATGGACAAAATATAGAAGATGGATAAAAATCACACAGTGAAATTCATTGACATTCACAGAGGGAGATTTTAACACACTTCTCATAATACATTTGATGAAACTCCTATCAAAACCCACATTATATTTTAAATTATTGCACTTGATTGTGCAGATTCTAAACTCTTTTGGGGAAAGGCAATGGATAATGAATAGCCAAGACATTTCTGAAGATGAGTAACATAGAACTCTTACCATATGTCAAGGTTCTATAAAGAGTAAATAATTTGGCAGTGAGGTACGACTATGGCAGATGAATAAACTACAATAAAAAAACTCAGAAACCAATGAGAGTAACATGACAGTGTGACCTGTGACAGGTGGCCCTGCCGCTCACAGGGAGCTGAGATGTTTATCAAATAAAGTTGGAGATGTAGCTCATGGCATGCACAAAATAAATTCCACATAAATTAAAGAGCTCAATGTTCAAAGCAATACTTTTAGGATAAAATCTACTTTGACCTTGAGTAAGAGAATACTGAGACACCCCAAAAAACACAAACTGTAAAGAAGATTGTCAGATCTGACTATAAGCGAATTTAAAACTTCTCTATCACAATAGTCACAAAACACTGTCTTATCAAAATGGATAAGACAAGCCAAAGAAGTGAGAAAATATTTGCAGGACATAAAACCAGCAAAGGATTGGTATCCTAATGGATGAGAAAAAGAAAAAAATAAGTTCTCAAGATGGAATATTTACCTCTCCAGATAAACAGAGGGTAAAGACTTAGATGTGGAGGTGGGGACCAGCTGAAACTAATTTTGTTAAGACCTCTGAAACAACTACAGAAATTACCATCTAATCAGTTATGATTATACAGGTGTCTATTATATAATTTCTGTATGTTTACCATATATTAAGAAAGGATATAGGTAGTGATTAGTAGGAAAAATGATAGGAATGGGTAACTTCAGAAACAAGACAGAAATTGTTTGAGCATCTCTTCCATAAGTTGCCTAACTTTGTAAGTTGGCTGTCCCTATATCCACCTCTTCAATAATAATTTATGCTCAAAAATCAATCCCGAGGCCCAAAAGTGCTCTTTTGAATGCAAGAAATGAATGGATTAGGTAGTTTGAACAACAAAATTAATCAAACCAAGTACAGCATAAGAAAAATATAAGTAAAAGAGTTAACACTTCTGTTGCAGCCAAACGCTTAGGACCATGGACCATAAACAATAGGCTACAATGGCCAGACCTCCAAACTTTAGAAGGTTGTAATCACTTTTCTGACCACAACCTTCTGAGTAGCATCAGTCACCACCCTACACTAGAGGGCTGGGAGTGGGCTTCAGAGAATGCACTCTTACTCACTTCTGAGAAGCAGCTGTGTACACAGCCTCTGGATGTGTTTCACCATATTTATTCTGTTCCACCAGTAACCCTTCATATTGTGCAACATGGCCTCCATGGAGAGTTGCAGAGCAAGGATCAGGAGGCATTTGCCTGAGGTTAAATCTGGGAGGGGCTTCACTATCTGCAAGGCCCACACCCTCTGGCTCGAGCCTGTGACCCACAGGCACAGGAGCAGCAGCTGGGCCTCCTTAAGAAGACATGTTCTCAGACTTGGAGATAGAAAACTTCGTTGTTTGTTTGTTCTGGTTTTCATTTGAATTTTACTGAGACGGTGTCATCAAGGGAGCAACCAGAGTAAATCAGAGGATAACAAGTGTACGCTTTATTCCTGGTATGGAACCATAACAGCCTGGGTGAGAACCCCCTTCCCATCACCTCAGTGTTCCTGGTGGGGGGAACGGACTGCTCTAGTGGTGGAAGAGTACTGGCTGCTGGTGTACCTCCTCAGAGTCACCTAGCAAGATGCATGTTGGAAATCACCTGAACAGCCTACAGGTTCCTCTTCTGAGTGACCTCACTCTGAACATCTGGAGCCAAGGGGCTGCCTGGGTTCGGGAAGACCCTGAAGCCCCCTGCCCCATGGGAGCTGTTAAACTCAGCATCATAAGCCGCTTTCAGCAGGTACACTGGGGCGATTAATCTGATACCAGTCATCTTGGGAGACAAAGAATTTCTTCTTTGTTGTGGCTTAAGGGCCTTCAATTCACATTCTTGTGACATCCCTCCAAGCAACAGGCTCCTTCAGTCTGTCTGTGTGCTCCACTCGCCCTCCCTCTCCCAGACTGAGGGCTGAAGTTTAGATCACCTGCAGCACATTCCATCCACAGACATGGTTGCATTTTCTCATCTAAACAAAGCACCTTCACAGCAGGCCCTGTTGCTATGGAGGCGGCTGCGGGGCTGGCAGAGGAAGGGCACAGCACATCCCATAATCGGGCATACAAAGGCAGTCTGTGAAGCAGGGGCCTTTAGTCTCCGCCTGAGTGTTGACAATCCTTCCTTGACCTTTCCTGGGCCACACAGCTATTTTGATGACATCCTGGGATCAGGGCCAGCTTCAAACTTGTACAGAGAGTGAGTCACACATGGCCCTATGCTTGGTTTCATGCTCTGCTTGCTGTCACTCTCTTGAAACTCTCAGTAAATTTTTAACAAGGGACTCCCCCCTCCCCCCAATCCCTTTGAAGTTGGTCCTCCTGTGGGATAGAAACTCAGGACCTAGCTGTGTTAAACAAGGAACTGAAACCTGGCCTAGGTGGAATAAAGAAGAGGCCATTTCTTTGGGGGCTTGAGGACGAGAGCCCAGAAGACAAGGACCTAAGAAGCCCTTAAATCTCATTTTGTGTTATTCTCAGGACGTATTCACAAAGAGGTTGATTAGTTCATACTCAGGTCTATTATGCCAATTGGGTTACCTCAAGTCATTTGTCCTGCAACCATGCCATACCTGGTAGGCTCATCATCCGTTCAAGCAGTCTCCTTGTAGTCTTAGCTGTTTTCATGACGTTATTTACTGTACTCCACCGCCATACTTCAATTTCTCCTCCCTCTCTCTAGCGTCCTCATGACGCCGTCCTTAACGCGCCGCATGTCTTCAGCCCCGGTGCGCCCACTTGCGCATGCCCACATCCTACTTGAGGCGCCGCCATCAGGCATGCGTGCAGGACCGCAGGTGTCCATCATTGACACTAATGGCGGGAAGGCGGAGACACCTCATAACTTTCATTTACCTTACACAATCAAGTTCTGATTGGTGCAATAATATGTGCATTAGGTGAAATTAGTCTAATAGTAATTGGTCAAGTTGCAATTCTGGGCAGTCTGTGGCAGATTAGCTTTGGTTCAATCTTTTACTGGAAGTGGACCCGTCTGGTGTTGGTGAGGGGTGGGGGTGATGACCTGGAGGTGCAGGGGTCGGAGCTACAGCAGCCTCCTGAATGTTTTAGTTTTACCCAGGCACTTATGCCTCCTTTTTGTTGTCTTTCATTAAAATTTCTTGTCACTGGTCAGTGGTACTGCAGCATTTTAACTTGAATGGCATGGTGTAGCGGCAGGAAGGCAGCACTGGAGCAAGGTTCAGGATGGTTCTGGGCAGACGGGTCAAGGAAGGAGAGTCTCGGAGCCCTCGGTGGCTTTTCATGCTTTATTTAATAGAGGTGGCTAGGTACATGGCAGGCATGGGTGCCGGGGGGCCGGGAGGCTGGCAGGCCTCCCAGCCCCCAGCGCATCTCACCCTCTCAGCTGCTTCTTCTATCTCTCTCTGCTGCTGCTGCTGTCGGTTCTCTCGGTCCGTCCTCACAGTTCTGGCGTCCTCATGACGCCGCCCATTTATGCCCGTGTCCAACACAGGTGCACCCACTTGCGCATGCCCACCCCAGAATGCTCGCAGCACCACAGGTGTCCATCATCAGTGGTGGGAGGGTGGAAATACCTGATCAACCTTTACCCTACACATGGCTAGCAGGATGACCAGACAATGGGAGACCAAAAGGAAGTAATGGGCATGAATGGGATTGGAGTGGGAGGCAGGAGCCAAAACATCACTCCCCTTCTCTTAACTCCTGCATCAATGCTGCCTTGTGTTTCTCATTTGAAAATGTCAGTTGTATCCACTAGGACCTGACATTTAGAGGGATGTTAGACAATCCTAACCCCATGGGCTGAGTAATTCCTGCCCAGGGACAAGGAATGGACACTGTCACCTCTGGCTTTGCTGTTTTCAAAAGATCTCAATGACTATAAAATGGAAATGAGCATCAAACTTTCCTTTGGAATTACTGATATAATCAAACCAAATAAAAAACAAATGCTTTCCTAAGTATAGTAAAAGCATCTACAATGACTTAAAATGCTGGGGTTATTCTCTGACAATTACAATGCTTTGAAGTCTGCAGTCCAGGTTATCTTGGGAATGTCTAGCTGGAGACTCCACTTTGTCTTTGGATTTATGATAACCTCAGGTTTGGGAGAAGATAAGACTTGGTATTTACTTCTTGTATTGTCAAACAAAAGGGCATCTGTGTCCAACAAGGGGTTGAGGGTAAGACAACAGTCCTAGAAGAAAGGTAGGACATTGAAAGAGCCTCCAAAGAGTAATCAAAGGAATCACACTGTCTCCTTCTCAGCCCTTATAATACTTCAGCTCATTCTTTCTCAACATGAAGACTTAAAAAGTAGCACATTAGGGAAAACATACAAAGGATTTTTGAAAAATTCACTCCATTCTGTGAAAATCAACCCAATTTCTGAACCTCACCTGGCTGGGGGAGAGTAAGGTGTTTTGTCCTACCAATGTAGAGCTACAGAGTAAATATGAGAACTGGGAAAGGCTCTTTAATCAAGAAGCCCTAATATAAATATATCAAGGTGGGGCAATCAAGACCCAGAGAGGAGAATGACTCTGCCATCATGTTATCATCACTATAAATCACTGATGTGTTCATCAACAATCTGTTTCAAGTACTGTGATTGCCACTTTTCCTGAAACAACCATCACAGACAGGCAGGAGGAAACTGAGGAGTATCAGCAGTGTAGGAATTCTGTTCAAATTGTTCCACAGCTGAGACCTTCCTGGAGTTAATGACGATCAAGATGGTTGATTCTGAGTTGTCAGCTTACATGTGGTATTCAGAGGAGAGGACCCATGAGAACCATATATATGTGAAGCATTCTCAAAGTCTGAGGATAGATACATGGAGCTCAAATAAGTTTCAGGATCAAGAATGGCCATTGTAGATCTGCTCGTTTGTACTTGACAGTATGCTCATATGCCAAAATAACTCTAACAATACTGAGGTAAGTGGTTAATATACAACAGAAGGAAAGAAAGATTATTGTGAAAATAACCAAAGAGCTGGCATCAAAGCCAGAAGATACAGTCTAATGTATTGAGAGTCTAAGGTATTTATGGAGTCTAAATATATTAAGGGTCCCATTTTGTAAGGGCTGAACATGAGCTCTTATGGACAGAATAATTCCTCTTTTATTAAAGATCAGAAGTAAGGGACTCTCTCTATCTTCCATCCCACTCCTAGGCAATGGTTCTTTGACCCTACACCATACTTCAGGATTAATTGTTGAGAATTTTTTTCTCAAACTTAAATGCAACTCCCATTCTAGTTCCACACTATTTATATCATATAGAAGAGATCAAAAATAGAGGTAATCTCTGTCTTGATATCATATTGCTTCACCCACAAGAACACAGTTAGATCATTGAATCTATTATTTCCTAGTTAAGAAGAACTGGTTACTTTATGTTTCATCAAAGACCATATATCTAAGTCTTCCCATCAATTGCCATGATAGACCCTAAATGGCATGACCTGAACTTTCCTAATAAGCAAATTTCAATGAAGTAGGAAGAGAAGCTCTAGGCTAATACTAAAGTTAGTTCTTTTTGACATTGTCTCCCTGTTGAGAGACGAGGGTAGGTAACTGTCCATTACCTGAAACTAAATAAGTCACTCACCCATGGATGAGAATAGCTTAGGAATAATAGTGAGGGATGATAATTAAGGGCAGTAAATACAAGGAAGTCCTATGTGGAAAAAATGCAAGCTATTACACTAAGAGAACAAGAATCCCGAATATAGTTATTAATGGCAAGGAGATAAAGTATTTGGAAAATACAAACACTGAATGAGACCGCAGGGCAATGAAAAAAGGCAACAAATTACATGTGAGCTTGAAACATGATGCATTCAAAACAACCACACAAAACACAAGTAATTTTGAATTGCATAGTTGAGGTATCTAGTCATGGACCAAGGAAGGGAGAAAGAGAGCTCTCTCTGAGCCCCAAGAGACCACATCCAGGGCCCTCAGTAGAGAGCTATAGATGAGATGGAGGGAACTGGAAGGAAAGCAACCGCAAGGGGCAGGCAGTGGGTAGGACTGATTTTAGAGAAAAACCAGTAAAGCTTGTATGAATGAGTAAGAACAGTGAGGCCAAGCACCATGGCCATGGAGAGGCCTGCTATGGGAGCCCACCAGTTGCACATGGGTAGTTCAGCCAACTGATGTGGCCATAGGGTCAGTGTCAGAAATGCCAGGAGGCCTCAGGATCAATGACTGGAATGGCTCTTCAAGGACAGTAAGCTGGTTGGAGGACAGAGAGCATGTGAAACCATGATGGGGGCTGCACAGCAGCCTTGGTCTTGGCATCCCTAAGAAGCTTGTTAATGCTTCCTTGAGAGAAGGACTAGACTTCCTCTAGCCTTTCCATACAGCTTCCGCATGACACTATCAAAGCTGAAATTGCAAGACTCGTATTGTCTGTACACCATGGCTCAGCAAGACCCTGACTTTCGTGCGATGCTGCATGATAAAGATTATTCCTTACTGATTGCCTCCCTGCTTTGCTTGGTCTTTTTGGTTTTCCTTATGATCTATTTTCTCCCCATGTTTTCACAAAAAGGTAAGAACCAAGAGTCAGAAACAGTGGAAGAAAAAGAGAGCCACAAAAAGAACAGCAGAGAGGGCAAGAAAGCCCCTGTGGAGAAGGGGAGGGGCATGAGTGCCTGGGGCAGCCCACCCAGACAAGGTGGAGAGGCAGGTAGGGGGGCAGCCTGGCCATCCAGGGCCCATGGCACAGCAACCTGGGACTGGAAGGCTCAGGCAGAAAGCAGCTACCATGCAGGGTGCAGGGCACAGGGCTGTAGGCTGAAGGGTTAACCATCCCCCAAAGACCTGTCCCCCAATTTCCATCACAAGTGGCTGAAAGACTTGTGGGCTATATGATACAATTCAGCCTTTCATGATCTCAGAAAACATTTACTGAAGCCACAGGCCCAGCAACTCTTATTATGCAAAAATAATAGCAAGAACCTTAGCAAGGGGTGGAAACAGACAAGGTTGGAAGGAGATGACCATACAGAGTTCCAAGTGCCAGAACAGAGATGTGAAAGGAGATCCCTGAGCCGGCATGGACTAGCTGCTCAAGTCAACCAGGAAGATGTTCCAGAGGCAATGCCAACTTGTGGGCTCCTGCAGAAGAAACAGGATCCCACCCGGCCGTGGGAGGAGGCAGCCCGGCAGAGGGCAGCTGGGCAAAGGCCTGGAGTGTAAGGTGCGATGAACAGCATGAACTAAAACATAAGGATGAGGGGTAGTACCTGTCTCTCGGGGTTGTTCTGAGGGTTATACTCATTAAGCCCTTAAACCCTGTCTGGCACAATGTAAGTACTCATTAAATGCAAATGATCATCCTTTCTGTCATATGTTCGTAGAATTTGGAGAAATTCAATATGATTGGGTGGAACAGGGAACGGTGAGCTCAGAAAATAGCCGCAGAAAGGAGAAAGCGAGGCCAGGGAGAGTCCTACGAGGCAGGTCCTGGGTCTTTTGAAGGAACCGATGAGAAAACCTTTCTGATTCTTAGTTTATAGATTTAAGCACATATTACTTTTTTCATCATATTTCACATTTTCCAAACTAAATTTAAAATACTCTAATTGTATGGTTCATATTTCAAGAGCCGTAGGAAACTATTACTTAAGCATGTTTATTTGTGCCCCAAAGAACAAAAACCAAATGTCCGCATTTAATTATTTAACTAAAAAAATGCATAATGTTAGGGCAGTTTAAGGCAAAAAGGAGCTACTGAAAAATACATTTTCCAAAATGGTAAAATTGGTTGGTAATCAGCTTAAAGCCATTTGACATTGAAGAACTTACGAGACCATTTCCCTGCATGAAATACTCTTGTCGAGCCATCCTTTCAGGGCCTTTTCTTGGGAGGGAACTGGAGGGCCCTCTAGGCCCTGGAGGTGATGTGAGGGGCCCAAAGGACCAGATTCCTGCACTCGGTGTGTCTCAGCAAATCTTTTATATGATGAAGACTCTGATCTTTAATTTCATTTATAGCACATTTACCCATGTTTCTTAAAATATATGTACTTCTCTTCCCCCAAAAGCTGGATTTCTAGAAGTTAGGGATGGAAGGGTCAACCAAGACACTCTCTGGGCCTCAGTGAAGGGGACACAGCCTCTTCCTTTTGGCCCTTGCACAAAGAAGCAGCGTAGCAGGAGGACTGGGCCTTGGTTGGTGCACCATGTGCTGGGTGCAGGGCAGCTTGTTCTAAGGCCCTCATCTTCCTCAGATGCCCAACTCCGGGTGGTCTCCCCTGGATAAACCTGGCCAGCTCCCCCTCTTCTGAGCTTTCCAGCACTCATCCCTTCCATCCATCCATTTAGCTATGGTTTAGGGTAAGACTTTGAAAGAAGAAGCTCCACGAGGCCTCTGGCATCACCCACTGTTTCATGTGCTCTCCAGAGAGCTTCCCAGCCCTGCAGGTTGGTTGGTTTGGCTATTGTATTTGGGTGGAGGCCTCCTTTCTAGAGTTTTGTGCCAAGATGCCTGGGTCCAAGCGGGACCCCTGGCATTCCCGTGGCCCTGGTCACAATGGCCCTTAGGAACATCAGAACCATCCAAGCTGACTCATACCTCAGTCCCCAAACACAGCTGGTCCCTGCAGCCCTCAGTAGTGTCTCTCCGCCATCGTATAAGTACTAACAATGGGACATGAGAGGGAGACACAGACCAGAGGATCAGCCTCCACAACTACCAGGCACCCTCGTGCCACAGCCCCATCCTCACTTGAGTCTCTCAGCAAACCAGATGCTGCCCAGACCCACCCAGGAAACTTTGTCCTGCTCGCCGACAACAGTGTCATCTCCAGTCCTACTACAGAGTGGAAGCCAAACCAATAGCTCTCAGTACAGCGTGGTTATGCTCACTGTGATGGGTGCAGCATTCTGAGCAGAAGAAAAGTGATACAGTAGACACTACACCTGCAGAAGGAGAGTTCTCACCACAGACCCATGACAGTTCATCCAAATCCTGCTAAGTGATTGTAGCGGCAGGAAGGAGGTGTCACTGGAGCAGGGTTCGGGATGGTTCTGGGCAGACGGGTCAGGGAAGGAGAGTCTTGGAGCCCTCGGTGGCTTTTCATGCTTTATTTAATAGAGGTGGCCAGGTACAAGGCAGGCAGGGGTGTCGGGGGGCCAGGAGGCTGGCAGGCCTCCCAGCCCCCAGCGCATCTCACCCTCTCGGCCATTTTCTTCTCTCGCTGCTGCTGCCGCTCCTTCGTCTTTTCGGTTCTCTTGGTCGGTCCGGTCCTTGCAGTTCTCATGACTCCGCCCATTTATGCCTGTGTCAAAATCAGGTGGGCCCACTTGCGCACGCCCACCCTGGAATGCTCGCAGCACCGCAGGTGTCCATCATCACAGTGATGGGAGGATGGAAAGACCTAATCAACCTTTACCCTATGGTGATTAATAAAGGTGGTTAATAAACAAGAAGCCAGGCCTGGTAGTGAATGTTTATAGGACCTCTCACATTATTAATAATCACGATGAATTATTTTTACAGGTTGAGCCTCTCCTGTTCCGCTTTTCACACAGCTTTTACAGAAATTCTAAGTTACTTTACCAGGGAGTGCTTGAACATTTGTGAAGCTTCTTAAAACACTGAAATGTGAAGAAGTGACTTCAGAGGCAGGCGGTGTCTGAGTGGCAATTACCAGGGTAAGCCATTTCCAGATGACATGCTGGATGTCCTCACACCTTCTCTGGAGGATGACAGCTGAGAAGGACCCTCCTTGGACTGCAGGAGCTGAAATATAAAGAGTTAAAAAAAAGACTCAAAGATCAGGAAATTCTATACTCAATTTCAACAGCAGTGTTGCCTCTACCCACACATTCCACTAACCATCCAATGACAGGCTGACGTCTTGCCAGATGCCACTTGAAAGAGAGTGGTTCGCTCTGTGCCTGCTAGAATTGCAAGTCTGCAAATCAAAAGTCTTTTAATAAATATTTGACAATGCAATTCCTGCTCAACCCTCCCTCCCTCTCGAGAGCCTGGCTGACATGTAGGGACCTTGATCTCCGAGGGGACGGCTCAGCTCCTGTCCACAGTATGTTCACATGGCAAGTGCCCGCACCAGCTCCACTCCATGAAAATCCAGAGGACTGAACAATACTTCTAAAACTCACATGTGTCTGGCAGGTGCTGAGCACTTACGGTGTACCTAACTCTGAACCGGGAACTCGATGCATCCATCAGCACTGTTTTGGCTGAAGACCTTTAATGCCTGATGCTATTCTAAGTCCTGGAGGTTTAGTAATAAATAAGACAGCTCTTCAATATCAGGGGGCTGGTGTTGAGAGGGGGATGTTATAAGTCACAAAATAAGTCAGTTAGATAATTTTCCATCATGAGGAGCACCATGCAGGAAACCATATAGGGGCATATGAAATAGATGATGGTGTGTGGAGAGTGTGAGTGGCCCTGGGATGGGGGGGCAGGGGCATGGTAAACTTTGAGTTGACACCTAATGGGAGGAAACTATCCCTCGGAATCTGTGGGAAGTCTTTCAAGCTGAAGGGAAGCAAATGAAGGCCCTAAGACAGGATGTGAGTGATTCACAGGAAGCATGAGCTAGGGAGAGAGGTGTCCAAGAGGCAAGCGCTTCTGTGAGGCTGCAAAGGTGGGGTGTCTCCAGAGTTTGGATCTAATCCTTCCTTCACTTTCAACCCCCTCACCTAGGCTCTCCAGTAGATGTGAATTATTACGCCCCATTTTATGGATGAAAGAGGCTGGTGGACAGAAAAGGGAACAAGTCACTAAGTGCTCCTACCCCACTGAACTGAGGCAGAATTCAAACCCAGGTCTACTTGATACAAAATCCGTATTCTTGCAGTCAAAAGAAGAAGATCCCAGCTTCTGATCAAATGGCCCCTTCAGACTTTAACCCCATTGTGATGTAATAACAAGTACCTACAGCACCTGGATTGACTGGTGTCTGGTGGCAATGCATCAGAGGAACTGTTGGGGAGGACGGAAGAGGACGTGCAAAAGAAAGGAGACATCTTTTGAGTGTGGATAAATGTTTAACAACCAGAGGGAAGGTGGCCCTATCTGAGGCTGTGTGGTGTAGAGGTTAAGAGCATGGACTAAAACCAGGCTGAGCTCAAATCACAGTTCTGGTGTTACTTAATTGTGTGATCTTAGACAAATCATCCGAACTTTTTATGTCTCAGTTTATCCCCCCTGTAAAATGGAGATAATTGCACCTACCTCATGATTGTGAGTTTATAAAGTATTTAAAGGAAACCTATCATAAAGTGAGTGATACTTGATTATTTTGTTGCTGGTCTGAGTTGACGCTATGGTGTATTTTTAGGTTCAAAGACCAACTCACAAACAGGTGTTTATGTTAGCTTTTAGAAAAGCAGCCAAATGTTAAACAATACTGTAAAGGAACCTCTTTGTATTTTGCTCTTTAAAATAAATTATTAATGTTCAGCAGAATTTAGTGCTTTAAGATAGACATCTACAGCTTCAAAGAGTCAAGTTCATCCCCTCCTTAGGGACCTTGCACATGCTCTTTCCTCTTCCTTTCTCCAAACACCTCATGGTTCTTTCACTGTCCTCTTTTACGTCACTTTCCCAATCATGCTGTTTCTGACCACGGAGATTTAATTATATACCTCCTCAGGTTCTGTATACTGGTATTTTTCCATGGAAGATTTTATTTTTTAACCTATTGCTTGCTTTATTTTATGTCTGTGCAATGCCCTAAGGGTGGTGGCCTGCCAAGAATTATGTCTTTGATTATTATGGTCCCATCAGACCCAGGAAAAAAGCTCCCGGGCTTCCAGTGCTAAATCATCAGCAGGTATCTCCTGGGCAGCAGCTGCAAAAACCAGGCACCATACACCCATTAAAAACTCCCCTCCAGGAGATACTAGCACCCTGAAATGTGGCAAAGAAAAGACAAAGATAGTGTTCCCTGACCACACACTGAAAGAAACTGTGGAAAGGACCAGCCAGCTCTTAGATGTGTGTTTAACTAGAAACCTGCCTCTCAGCTAGCAACTATGATAAATAAACTAATAAGCCTTTTTCATAGAACAATTGAGCTCCTGGATGTGTTGCTTTTTATTGTGCTCTGGGTGTGGTCATTGCTTAAAAACTCTCTCTCCATGGGTTATAGTCCTGTGGAACTGAGAGCATAAGCTTCACCAGCCACTAAACTGAGCCAGGTAGAAGTGTTTCCTGGAGGCAGTCACAAAAAGCAGGGTGCCTTTACCAACACATTCCTGGGACATTTACAGTATCTATAAAACATGACGGTTACCACCATCCTATGTATGTAAGCTATGATGACCTCAATCCGTAACAACCACAATTAATTCATAATCGTTTTAACTCATTCGTGACTTCCAGGAACATTGGACTCATATTTTCCATGATGCATTTCAGAATGCTTTTGCAAAAATAACAGCATAATACAAATTTAAAAGCCATGATTAGGATGGCTTTTAAAGCAAATGTATTATGATTGAAATGTCCCATGATTTGTTTCTGGAGCATTGATAGTGCGTATCCCTGAGAACTATCCGATACCCAGAAAATCCGTTTATAGTTAAACATTTGCCATTTTGTACTAAGAGTACCTGGAGTTGTTCTGACTATGAAAACCCTCCTCCTCCTCTTTTTCTAATCAAGTAAAAATTCAAATCAGAATATTATTGCCTTGAAACAAAAAAAAAGGTTCCTTCCAAATTCTATAAGGCAATTTTTAGAAGGAACTTAGAAGTTAAAATGTGAATGTGTGTGTGAAAAAATTTCTGCTTTAAAGTGTTTAATACTGGCCCATACTCTCTCTTTCAATTCCAGCATCTCATCTGAGAAATAATCAGACCGTAACATAATCAGGAAATTATTCAAGAATGGAAATCATGGTCCAGGTATATAACAAAGGGACAGCCAGTTCGAAGGCACAACCCACCAGGATCAGGACACAGGAGTTTTAAAGAGTCAGGCAGGGAAGTGATCTGAGCTTATGGCATCTCTAATGAAACTTTAGGGTTAAGTCCATTTATCTGTTTAAAATTGGTTGACAAGAGTCTTCAGACAGGGGCTGCAGATTGTGGTCTGTGGTGCCCTCTCTACCCCTCATTAGATGGGTCCTGTTCTTGTGTCTTCTCCAATTCTTGCTCAGCAGTTCACCTAGAAGTCTCCACCTGACAGGTAAAGACTGAATCTGGTCCAGAGCAGGCTACACAAGTGTCAGATGCTAGAATTAAAATAACTTCTAGTGATATGGATAATGCGATTTAAGAATATAACTGGTACAAAGCCAGTAAAAATAAACTTTGAGGTTTTCTTTGAAATATGACCTTTCATTTGTTTGAAAGTAAAATGTTAGTTTTGGAGAAATAAAATGTGGATAAGAGCTATACTAAATGTGAGATGTAATGAAGATTATTTTCAATAAAATTCTCGTATCATTTATATGTTGCTTTGATCAGCACATTTCTCTCTAATTCCAAAATAGTCTTGCCTTCAATTAGCTTGAACGTGCCAGTAAAAGGGCACAGTCTGATTTCAAATTCCTATGGGATGACTGTCACCTAATAATAGAGGCTGTAGCAAGCAGAGGGGCCAGAATAGTCTTTACTGTGGAGTCTGGAAGATGCAGAACTTCACTTTGCCAGTTCCTGGTTAGAGCTGACCTAATTTCCTCTGTGTGTGTGTGTGTGTGTGTGTAGTAATTGACCTACCGTGGGAAAACTCAGGAAATACAAAGCCTGAAGGCAACAAATGTCGCACCTTCTGTGCCCTGTCTAGGAGCTGCAGACCATCCACACAGACTTTCTCGTCGTCTAGGGATGAAACAGAACTGCACCAGGAGGCCTGTTGAGCCCATAAATTATACTATCCTGCACAGGCAGCTCATGAAAGTTCTCCAGTTTCGTTTTCTCAGGTATGAAATCTCCCCCCATCTTTTCTGTTTATAGCATAGGAAAGTTATTTGTTCCTGCAGGGAAGGTGCCAGTAGGTCTTTTGGGGTGATGTGATCTGCCACTAATAGGATTAGAACGTTCATGGTGAACAACAGCCAAGGAATATAACATCTAGCAGGGAGGCAGGGGGGCTCCTTACACAAATGCCTAGATGCTTCCTGGTTTCTTGTCTTTGCTTCTTCCTTCCCTAGGTCAATGCAGCATCATGGGCTAGTACAGAAAAGGGATGCCTGGAAGGTCAAATGCTTTAGGGTCATTGAAGGCTCCCAAATAGAAGTCATTCTTGGAGAATGTGGAGTACAGCTATGCAAAGCTTAGAGTATATTTCAGGGACATTTCCCTGCACCCCATTCAAAGCATCCAGAAATTTCTGCATAGAGACAACCTCAGCTTCTATTTCTCCAGAGTCTGGAGTAGCCAAATTGAAATAAATACTTGGGTAAACAGATTCTTCTTTAAATTCCAAGCTGAACTTAGATGTAAGTACTTGTAAGTGGGGATTTATCTTCTTTGCCTTCTTCCTTTTTCAAAGCAGTAGAAAACAAAACATTGTTTAAATGAAGTCAATGTGTACAGTCTATCTCCCAAGGCTGTCAAGCACCACGCCCAAGAACCATGGTGGCCCACAAGGTCCTTGGTGGACCTTCTGGAAGTCACAAGGCTCTGCTGAAATACACTCTGAGGATTCTAGAAATAGCCCCTATTCTTTTTCTTCACAGCTGACCTTGTTGCAGATTGAGGCCCATGGAACTATGATAACCCACCAGAGGTTTCCGCTTTGTTTGGGGAGAGGCAGGAGGTCACAGTTGCCTTTGGGAGTTTAAACTTAGTAATCACATCGCAGAAAATGCATGGACCCACAAAATTCCACGTATCGATGTAGGTGCTCCATGGACCCTTAGAAGCATTTCATACAATTAACTGCACAGCAAAGCAATCTTCTTTAATAGAGTAATTTTTATCTTGGGCTACAGGTGAGTCACATCAGAAATAATTCCTTTGCTGAACAATAAGCTTTTGAGTAATCATAGTAAGTCAGCTCCTTTTATAAAAGCTGGGGATTCAATAGGAACCCAAACAGACGCAGACTCAGCCATGATCAAGCTTATATTTTCTTAAATTATTTTTTTTAATTGAGGTATTCCCTCAATTTCATTGGGATTCCCCCATCAGGTATAGTCACCATAGTGCCCATACCCCCAAATCACCCAGAGTCCCCCACCCTAGTCCTAGTGCTTCCTTCCCTCTTTGTTCTCACCCCCACGCCCTTCTCTCCTATGCTCTAGGTGCTTCAGTTCTGTAGTCAGCTCTCAAGGGTTAGTTTTTAAGCTTGCCTTGATCTGACGCTTAGCAGAGCTTCCATTTCATGGGAGGAAAGACAACAGGCAAATAATCAAATTGGGTCATCATTTTAGATTCTTACAAATGAATGAAAAGGCATAGCCAATGGTGAGACGACACAGCACAAGACATGAGGCCGAGGCCCAAGGAGGAGAGGCACTCCCGCTACAGAGCTGGGCAACAAGCTTCTGGCAGAGGAGGCAGCTGCAGCTGCTCAGCGACCCTGGCCTCCAGCTGTGTCAGTGTTGGAATCCTTCTCACTGGCCCAAGGTCACCGCAGCAGAACACCAAGGAAAGAGTAGAGCCACCTTCTGGGCTCACTGGTTAGGAGTCACTTATTTACAGTGTAGTGTCCTGGAGTTTTCAACATATACTCGTGCCAGGTGGTAGATTTTATAACGTAAACTTATTAGCTATGGCAGCAATTGAATAGGTAAGGAAATAAACTTTAGCACTATTTGTAGCAGATTTCCTATAGTGAGTGATAAAAACCTGGCCCATGGCTTTATGAAAACTCTGCCTATGGGCAACACATTTGACACACACACACTCACTCAGACACACTCACAAACATGCAGACACACAGGAAATCATGGCTCTGGCGGAGGGAGTGTTCTGGGTCAGGTGGTATCAAATGACGTCAGAAGCCCGGTGACCCTTCTCCAGACCCTGAGGCTGTTCAACTCTGGCTTGTCATGCTCCATTTCAAGGATAGCCCTGTACCTACTGCTTTGAACTTCTATTTCCCTGGAAATTGCTACCTGGCTTCAGAAGGGACAGTGGCATGTTGGGTTCTATCTTCTATTCCTCACTAACTCCCAACGGGAAACAAAAGGGATCCCAAACTATGAGCCAAACCACTCCAGAAAGAGCTGATCCCAGAACACTGGACCAGAAGTGCGAGACCCGATCACAGCCTGCCTCCTGCAGCCAACACTCCCGTGGGCCCCCGAGGAGGACCCAACACCAAAGGTGAGTCATGGGGGGAGCAAAAGTCAAACAAAGAGGGCAGCGAGGAGTACTGGCTCCTTCCTGCTCGGCCTTCTGTGGAAGGTGGGGACTGGGATGAGCTCTCTTGGCAGGACTTCTTACAGGTGAGGGAGCACATGCTGTGACGGATCCTCAGTATGGCACTATCAGCGCCCAGGTGTGTGGGACATGGGGTACAGAGGGTTGATGGACCAACTGCCAGGTGCTAGGAAGTTGGGAGACTCGAGAGTTGTGCGGTGGTATCCCTGGTCAAAAATGCTGGGGATGGCCATATCTTCCTGTGAATCAGGCCTCTTCCCTGGCGGTCCAGCAGAGACATCTCTACACACACAGATGAGAGGGAGAAGAGACGCTGCTTTCAGATCCATCCCCTGCCTGCCACCACCCCTCCGGGCTCTAAGATGACCCCAACGGGGCTACAAAGTGTTTACCACCCACTATGGGCCACACAGTCTCCACACAGGTTTCACTTAAAAGGTAGGTGCTTCTATGACAAGCACACTTAGGATTATCTTGCCCCAGGTCCCAAAGCTACTCAGGACTTGTGTTTTGTTGGAATCATCCCTCTCAACTTATGACAATGCCTCCAGGATGGGAAAATAAGAGCTAAGTACAAAAGTAGAAGGAACTGGGTGATTTCAGGGATCTATGTCTTGAAAAAATGGTTCCCTTTATTCACCCCTGGCCCCCAGGGCCAGTGGGGAACCTGCTAAGGTGTCTTGCCTTTCCCTGAGTTGGGCTCTTCCTGTGACTCGGGACTCTTCACCTGCTGTCTGATTTCTTGCTTGATTTGGGTGCTACTTATCATTCTCTCTGAAAGACCCTCAACAACAGTCAGTAGAATACTACGCTGCCATTAAAACTGACATAGAAATACTTAATATTAAAATGATCATATTTTAAAGCAAACAAACATTACAAAGTAGTTTGTGCTAATACATTCTTGAGAAAACTGGGGAAATGTTAATATATTGTGGTGATTTTCTGTCTTATTCTTCATACTCTATTATCTTAAAACAGATTTGGATAGTTTCTAAAGAAAAGCTAAGAATGTATATTTAAGAAACGGCTGCTTGTACCTGACCTCCTTGGAAATGTTGCTGGCTGTCCCCTGGAGTCACCGTGCCTTCCTCAAATCTCCACAGCCTTGTCAAGCACAGTTCCACTGGCTCACCGTGTAGGGTAAGAGGTGATGAAGATGACTCTTTTCCATGAGACTGCCAGCTCCTTGGGGCAGGGACCTGGTCTTGCACACAGCTCTGTGACGACAACATTAGCAGGGCACTGGGCCCATAACTGGTGCTTGGATGACATTTGTCCAAGGAGTTTGTGAGCACAAGGACGAAAGACACCTAATTAAGGTTCCCAGTACCGCAGGAGATTATAGGAGAAACGGTGGACAGCTTGTTCTTTGGGACTGAAGAAAGGGAGGTGGGCTGTTAGCAGGGATGTGTGATCCTTCTTTTCAGTGGCAGAGAAGGATCTCAGGGAAGGCTGATCCTCTGTTAGATGCTGATATTGCAACGATCATGACTAGAGATGCAGAGCCAGTTAAAATGGAGTAACTCAAGGGACTATGGTGATGGTGCATGGGTGAACTGGTGGTAGAAATTCTATGGGACTACACCTAGAAAAGAAAGCAAACATAAGAAAAAATAACTGAAAATGAAAATAATAATAAAAAATGGAGTGACTTCAATGATCAATTGAAAAGTCACCACTTGTTATTGATAACAGATTTTCGGGGGAGAAAGGTAGATAACAACCTAGCTGTGCTGGCAGGTCAAGTGTGAATTGCAACTAAGAGGTGGTTCCTGATAACACAAATCTAAAAGTTTAAAGTAATAATGCAGAAGCCAAATTAAGTCCATCTAAGATGCACTTAGATGGGGGTGAGGGGCTCTGCAGCCTTTTCCAGATTTTAGCATCTGCCTTTGCTAGAGGATTTGTCCGGAAAAGCAGCTCTCCGCTCCCAGAGGAGCCTGGCACTGCAGGGATGTCCAGAGTGGCGGAGGCCACAGCTCTCTGCCTGATTTCCCAAACCTCATCTTAGTGGTTTGTATCCCTCCAGTTGTTATAGCCAACTGAAGTGTATGTGTATGTAGTTACAATGTGGATTCTGCCCCCTGCCCCCCCAAATCATACTGAGTCCCACTTGGGAGGGAGTCAGCAGTTTTGAGAGCTGAATCTCATGTTATCCCCTCCTCTTTTGCAGATGGTAAAATTAGAAAGGCTGCCATCCCTCTCGGGCTGTTTAGGAGCGCCTCTGCCTTAAGGCAGGGGTGGCCTGGGAGAGGTTGGGGAGGCCAACTTCATCCTGTGATTTCAAGACTGGGCATGTGAGGCTTTGTTGCTCATCACAAGGAAGAGCCCCAGTCCTCGGCCACTGTCTGCCACCTCTTACACAGGGGTGAATGAAGATAGTTGGCTGTTGAAAGGGTTCGTGCAACCCAGTCCCCTTATGACTCCACCTCTCCCAGGCTCTGGAAGGCTCACAATCACTGTCTCAGAGTTATAGCAGAGGAGCTGTAGTTGGACAATTGTCCATTCTGGTAAACCTGGCTCCCTGCTGCTCACAGCACCTTGCCTTTGGTCTCTGCTCTATAAAACCTCCATTTCCATCTGAATGACCACCTCCCTTCGAGCTTGGATCACTGGCTTCCTGATGGATTGCTGCTCTCCCAAGAGGACACGTGACCCAACCTCATGTGACCCTCACGTGATAGTATTGGAACCATGAGGCTACAGTGCTTAGCATGAGCACTTGACCAAGGTCACAGAAGCAACCTAGGGGCTCGCCATTGGATTGATACCACAAGACTGTGACCTGCAGCTGCTGCTGACTTTCTCTGCCACTATGGGCCAGGGAATCTGCCAGACAGAAAAACTACAGAACACAGATAGCTTTAGAAGGAATAGAATTTGGAGGTTGGCAATCCCTTCTAACTGGTTTTTCAGTCTTGGACAAAGTAACAATTTGTAAGTTGATCCTCTGCTTAATAATTACCATGAAGTGCTTAACTGAGGATCAGATAAACTAATATACATGAAACAAAGTGCAAACTGTAAAAAGCCGTTTTCACCGTTACTGTATTGTCAGTAAAAGGGTAAACTGGAAAGGAGAAGAAACAATTGGAAGACTTGAGACCAGGTGATCAGTTTTCCCCAGCATGCACCATAAGGCCTGATTCATGTAGCAGGGAACACAGAATGAATTAATGTTCACGAAACAAATGATTGTGAAGCCAAAGGATTTTTTGCAACAGAACAATGCTTTCTCTGAAAATCAGTTCATGCAAATCTGATGCGATTGTTCATGGTTTCTGTGGGGGCTGTGGAGATTGCTGCTCAGATCCCCTTCAAGACAATCTGCACTTGACTGACAGCCCCAGTTGCTGAACCTTGGGGTCCAGCAGTGTTGGTAGACAGAGCTCCCCTGAGCTCCTCTGGTCAGTGACTGAACATGGTTAGGGTTCCAGTATGAAGTCACTTCTTTTTTTATTTTTAAGTTTAATCACTATTTCATATACCACAAAATGCACTCACAAAGTATATATAATGCAGTGGTTTTTAGTATATTCACAGGATTGTGCAACCACCTCACTATCTAATTCTACAAATTATCATGATTTCTAAAAGAAACTCCACCCTATTAGCCCTTACTGTCTATATACTCCATCCATAGCCCTAAGATACTTTCTGTCTCTGTAAATTTGTCCACGCTGGACATATTATATAATTGGAACCACATAATTTGTGGTCTTTATTTTACTTACCTTCTTTTTACGATTCATCTATAGTGCACCCTATAATAATATTTTGTCTATTTTTCAGTTTCTATTTTACTGCTGAATCCTATGGATACACTTCCTTTTGTTTAGCCACTGTTCAATTGAACTGTGCATTTGCTCCCACATTCAGCTAAAATCTGGGGATGGACATATTACATATATATACATGTTTTAAAACGAATGGTTTTATATTTTATTATTTCAATATATTCATATTGCATTTATCTTAGGCATACAATCGAAGGAAGGGTAGAATTGCTGAGCTATATGGTAACTCCGTTTAACTTTTTGAGTAGCTACCACACCATTTCCCAAAGCAGTTGTTTAACCCATCAGTAACGTATGAGGGTTGTGTTTTTCCATATCCTCACCAGTACTTGCTATTGTCTTTTTGTTTTACTTTAACCATCCGAGTGGTGTAAAATGCTATGTTATGGCCATGATTTGAATTTCCCTGGTGGTTAATGATGTTGAGCATCTTTTCATGTGTTTATTGGCCATTTGTATATCTTCTTCTGACATACATCTATTTATATTTCATGCCCATTTTTTAATCGAGTTATGAAAGTTCCTTATATATCTGGATACAAAGCTCATACCAGAAACAGGACCATTTTCCCATTCTGTGGGTTGTCTTTTTACTTTATTGATGGTATAACTTTGCAGCAAAATTGAAAAACTTCAAATTTTGATGATGTCCAATATACCTATTTTTTCTTTTCTTGTCAGTGCTTTTGGTATGCTAAGAAAATTACAAACGCTTATATTTATAATTCTAGCTCTTATATTTAGACCTAAGATTCATATTGAGTAAATTTTCACATGTGGTGTAAGGGAAAGGGAAAGGTTTCATTCCCTTATATGTGACTATCCAACCGTTTTGAATTATTTGTTGTATAGACTACTCTTTCCCATATTGAATTGTTTTAGCACTCTTGTGAAAAATCGATTGACCATCACTTAAAGCTTTAGTCCTGGACTCTTGATTCTATCCCATTCGTCTGTATATCTACCCTATGCCAATAATACACTGTCTTGACTATCATAGTTCTGTAGTAAGTTTTGACATTGGTCAATGTAAGTCCTCTAATTTAGTTCTTTTTCAAAATGGCTTTTGACTTTTCAAATTAAATTTCTCTATGAATATTGGATAATTTCTCTGGGATGCAGTTCTTGTCTCATGGGTAATTTTGACTTGAAGATTACCCACGGGCTTGCTGAAACTATCTCAGAGTTGTGCTGAGTCGAGACTCCTCTTACCTGATACTCCTTCTCCACCTTTCTCCTTTCAGGTGTCAGGCCTGCATCAGCATCGAGAGGCTCTCTCTGCCTCCTTTGGCTACTTCCTGTTTATCCTTTACAGATTTTTCTTGTAAAATCTATTTAAATTTCACCTTGACACCATTTCTCAAAGGATCTGAACTCACTTTCCTAAGCTTGGAGTTTCTAAATCCCTACCCCATCCTTTTTTTTTTTTTTTTTAAAGAGATTAGAACCTAGACTCTTCTGCATAGGAGAATAAGTAGGTAATGCTTTGAATGTTTCTGTCCCCTTCAATAGTGAGAGTAAAATGAGCAATTACTCAGATGAAGATAAAGTAGTTTTTCTTAAATGATTTTCATTAAATCACCCATAAATGTGGAGGACATGACAATTTTTTCCTTGTGGTGAACCCAGTGTGAATCAAGAGTTATCTTACTTACAGTCATAAGCATCATAAGCACTGTTGGCATGTTTGGCATGGATAACTGTGAGAGACCTTAGCAGTAACCTCACAAGGAATAAACCATTTTACACAAGCTGCTTTAGGTCTTTATTCTAGCATTTGAATAAGGATAATAAATGAAATCTTCATCTTGCTAAAAATTCTAGATAGGAAAATTATAGAAGGAGGAAAAATTGACATGTATTTTGTACAGTAGGAGAAAATCTTCATTCTTCCCTTATGAGATACTATTTTTGAAAGTTTATAAGCTAAATGAAAAATGGCTATACAGACATGAAAAAGAAGAGGGAGGGATAGGAATTATGAAAATTAATATGCACTAGGTACTTACAAGAAGAGACAATCTCAAAACTAAATGGAAATATTTTATTGATTAGGAAAGTATGTAGAAATAATTTCATTTCTTGATTTAGTATGTCTTTGAGATTCATTCATGCTAGAGCATATTTCAGAACCCATTCCCTTTTAAAGTGATATGCATTGCATGGGTATACCATGTTTTATTTATCTATCAGCTGAAACACAGTTAGGTTGTTTCTACCTTTTGATTATTGTGAATAACACTGCAATGAATATTGCTATACAAATATCAATTCAAGTTCTTGCTTTTAATTACTTTGGGTATTTACCTTGGAGGAAAATTGTTAGATCATATGGTAATTCTATCTTTAGTTCTTTGAGGAACATAATTACAGCTTTCTGGTAATGGTAGATGAGGCATTTAGACAAACTGTCCCACAGAAGACTTTTTTAAAAAACAAAACAAAACTGGATGAAATAGTTCTTAAAATCCTAAAAGCATTCAAGAGCTAAACATATAATTTGAAACTGACGGAGATATAGGAGAGAACAGGAGTTTAGATGCATGATCGACAATATTGAGGGTGTCTGGAAAACACAGTTACAATATTGAACCATATTCTGAAATCCTGATAGGGCCATTTCAAAGAGTAAGGATAAACTTGGAGTTTGCGTAACTGCCCCTTTGCTTTATTACTGGACACTGAAGGGAGTAAGGAAGAACCAAAAATAATATAACTCTTTAGATTTCAGGCCAGTTTTGAGTATTCTTGATTGCCTAGAAAGATGAATAGTTCTAAAACTGGAAACGTGATACAGAGTACTAGTGCTTTGTGTGCTTTCTAGAGAAAGATGACATCAGATTATTCCGAGAAATAATTTGGCAAATGCAATATTCAGTACTCAATGAAAGGAAAAGGGGGCACACATGAGAACCAGGGAGACAACAAATATTGTATTATCAGACAAAAAGTATCAAGAAATGATGTTTACCATGTTCATGAACATAAGAGTAAAGTCAGAAATTATCAGAAGGAATTTGGAAACAGTTAAAAACCACTATGGCAGATTGGAAAAAAATAGTGAAAAACAAATCATTAAGAACTGGATGAACTTAATAGCATGGTAGATACAGTTGATAACAGAATTGGTGAGCTGAAAAACCAGGTAGAAATTATCTAGAATAAGCAAAGAAAGACAGAGAATGGAAGTAAGAGAAAGGAAGGGAGTAGATATAGGGGACACAATGAGAAGGGCTAACACATTTCATTGGCATTCTATGACACAAGTTGGAACAATATTTGAAGTCATAATGACTTAGAGGTTTTCAAAACAGATGACAAAAAGTAAGCCACGGATCGGATCTAATGATCTTAATAAATTCCAAACAGGCTAAATGAACAATAACCAACACAAACTAATCTACAGATAGATACCTCATAATAAAACTAAAAAATAACAGAGAAAAATCTTAAGAAAAAAGCCAGCAGAAGAGACGTTAGCAGATTATCTTCAAAGGAACAAGATTCAGGTTGACAGCTGACTTACCAATAACAACAGTGGAAGGTTGTTCATGTCATGAAAGAAAATAACGTAGTACTCTGTTCCCAGTAAAAGTATGCTTTTAAAATAAAATGGAAATTCTCATAATAGTACATTGGGAAAAATGAACAATGAAGTAAAATAAATACTTTATATAAATAAATCAAAAGTAACAGATACTTCAGCAGACCCACATTAAAGGAAATTTTAAAGATGATATTCAATCCCACATGGAAAACAACAGGTGTGGGAAAGAACAAAGTTCAATTGAAATGGTGAACATGAAATTGCATCTTAATGAATACTTATTACATAAATAATAAAAATTATATCTATATAAAATCAATCTATAAACTATATAACAAAAATATATCATTTTAAAACTAATAAAGTAATAAAAATGTAATGATAAAAGAGCAATATAAAATTTAAAATATCAATAAAAGAATGTCAGAAAGAGGACATAAAATAGGTGAAAACAAACAGAAATCATATGGTAATATAACTGATCAAATATAAAGAAATATTTTACATGAAACAAAAATGTGATCTAGAAATGCAGTTAAAAGACAAGGAATATCAGCATGAGAAACAATATACTGATATATTTAAAATATACCAAACATTTAAGGCTATACAGTGAAAAAATGGGAAATATCTCCTAAAATATAAATTAAAAGTAATATAGCTATAATAAGTCAGGTAAATGGAGTTTAATCTAAAAGGCATAACTAGCGATACAGAGAATCACATTTCATAATAAAAATTTAATTTACAGAAAGATATAATTATTTTACTTTTTTATTTGTGCATAAAAAACCTGGGGTGTAGGCCAAAGGTGGGGGGTGAGAGGATTCACCAGAGAGAGAGTGGAAAGCAGAACAGATGGATCTACTGAAATACACTGCTGAAGGGAGCAGTGGGTGAGACAAAAGAGGTCTGCTGTGCCATGTGGGTCAGCTCCCTGGCAGAGGATCGAACTCAGGTGTTAGGGCAGTTGAAGACAGTGTGATAGCACTGAGAATTAACCCCTGTGCCATCAGGGAGGTCCTAATCTTAGTTTTTGTAGTAGACTTGCGGTTTCAAGATCTATGAAACAAAAACTGATGAAACTATCTGACAGATTTCAGAATCAGTAGAATAAGCAGACAAATTAGAAAGAAAATGGACTTTATACCTAACAACTAGCATGTTTACAATATTGACTACACATGGGCCATAAAGTAGTCTTCAATAATTTTCAAAAGGTTGAAATAGTACTGAGTATGTGTTCAGACCACAGTGCAATAAATACTCACCCTTCAGACTACATTAGGTTACATTTTGGCCTGAATAATAACGAGAATACTTGATGTGAGAACTTCTGGGCTATAATTTTTTTTTAAGGTGACATGGCTCAATGGTACTTTGAAAGTACAGGATCTCCCCTCAATTGTCATCATCGTAGTGCACCTGCCACCAGATACCCATAGTCCATGTGCATAGCCCACTGTGCTTCCTTTCCTCTTTGTTCTCACCCCTTCTCACTGGATGCTTCAGTTCTGTAGTCAGCTTTCAAGGACTGTTTTTTTTTTCCCTTTTATTAATTTTTAGGTTTTTTTTACACTGTTGCTCATACTCTTTACAGTATTTGATTTCTCCCCTCAGGTGTAAATATCCCACCACCACATCACCTGTGAACCATTGCCATAGTCCCTTCCCACCCATTTTGATCCCTTTCCCTCCCTCTCCCCTCAGCTCCATAGTTGTCAAGGGCTAGTTTTTAAGCTCCTCTTTATCTGACCTTCAGCTTGGTTTCTCTATATCACATGTAAGTGACATCCTCTGGTGCTTATCTTTCTCCTTGGAAATAATAAACTTGGTTTTCAGATGACAGCTTACAGCCTTAAATGTGCATCTTAGAAAAGACTGAAAATTTAAAATGAACAAAGCATATACCCAAAACATAAGAAAAATAACAGTGAAATAAATATAATAAAAATTGAAGAAAACAATAGATCAAAAATAAAAAGATAACAACTACCAAAAATGATAGGATCAACAAAACCAACAATTTGGAAGACTAGCAAGATAGATAAAATTTTGATGAGACCAATCAAGAAAAATAGATTACACACAAAAACAATACAAGTTCGCTTTAGCATGATTTACGTGTCCTTAAAATACATAACACAATCTGAAAAATAGATTAGAGAAACTCAAAAATTGAAAACTCCTACAAAAATAACAGGGCTTGTGAGAAAAACAGGCAGCTAAAGTACCAGTTCTTAAAGGGGCTGGAAATGGGACTGCAGACAGAGGTCTGATAAAAGACTTTTCCTGAAGATTCACTTAAAATCTTTGTCTTGCAACATCTCACGGGAATTCCTTGATTCCTTAAATCTGCAGACTATACTGTTAGCAACTTCACGGCAGGATTTCCACTTAATTCATCTTTGTATTTGTGGCACACTCCATAGAGCTTAATGAAAAAGCAGTAAACTGATTCAATGATTGACCAAATAACAACTTTATTTCGAAGCTACATGCCGAGAGGTGTGAACAAGACAGCCACTGCAGTTGTCATGCTTTGCGTCATGCATGATCCCATGTGTTCCTTCTAAGTGATTTCCAGGAGCACAGCTACCATGTATTTTCCTCAGTGACTGTTTCCCAGCAGGGTGTCAATGTGGCTCGCACATGAAGAGTCCAATTAATGTTGCAATGAATAAATTCCCCTGACCTTTGACTTCTCTGGCGCTAAAGAGCTGGCTATGTGTTCTAACATAGTGTTTGGCAATCCATCCGAAGATTTGCTGGCCAAAAATATAAAAAACTTCCTGAATATGTGCACCTGCGAGATTCCTCTACATTTGTAAAAGCACTGTGGACAAGCATATTATCACATCATGTCACATTTGCAGATGCCAGAGCAAAATGGCATTGACTCAGTGGCTTCTCAACAACAGAAATTTATTTCCACCAGCTCTGGGGCTGACAGTCTGAGATCAGGCTGCCCACCGGGTTGGGTGAGTCATCATCTGGGTTGTGGACTTCTGGTCATCCCTTACCTGACAGAGAGGGGCTTCTTCATAAGGGGCTCACTCATCCCATTCACAAGCATTCCACCCCTCTGAAGAAACCACCTTCAAAAGATCCCATCTTCTAGTATGCTCACATTGAACACATGCAGGTTAGGATTTAATACATATTCTGTCTGGCTCTCTTTTTAAAACTTCCAACCTAAAATGTGAAGGGCCTGAGAATACCTGGTGAGCCACAAGTTTCCCAATAAAGAGCCATCTGTGGTTCGTAAGTGGCTAATTCAATAAACAAGCTGGACACACGCGAGCACTATTGGAAACGTATTGTGCTCCACAGAGGTATCTACACTGCTTTTCTTTAATCTTCCTCAGCAGTCTTCTCCCTGTGCACATTTATGATCTTTGCTCTCGATCAACATGCTTTTTCTCTGACCATCACAAATTAACCCAAGTCTCGCCTCTTCCAGCGCCAGTGTCTCACTGTTACGGTCAGTGTAGATACTGCTACTGCTGAGGGAGCAACCGTCCTTAGATGAGGCAGGTTTTAAAGAGTGCTTTCAAGGACTCCTCAAAGGTCAGTACTGTCCTCCACACGGTGACTGCCCTTTCGATGGAAACTAAGGGTTCTTTGATGTGCTTCATTCCTAGTAAGCTGTTTCTAAAACATAGCATGCCTTTGCTGGTAAATGTTTCTAGTTTCACCCACCACGGCAGCCAATAAGTGACTGTGCCAGCAGGTCCCTGACAAGCTGTCTTGTTGGGAGCATCCCTTTCCTGTGCTAGAAAAGCTAGGCCTTCTTCCTGCCCCCTGCCTCTTTTCATTGGTAAAAACAAAACCAAACCAAGAAATCTTTCTAGCCATAAGCAATTACTAAGGACCAAGTGTGAAAGCTGTTATTGTTAAAATAGAAACACAATATGGTGCTTTTACTGAGTATCTAGTAAGAAATCAACTGTAAAAGTTTTTTTTTAAGTTAAGAAGCTTGAAACTGAGGTCTTCAGAGCAGCATGGTCTTGGGGCATGGCCAGGAGGTTTAACCCGCTTCAAGGGAATCTGTTTTCTACCTCTTCCAGCTCGCTCAGGAGCCCCCACTCCCTGCACCAAGCTCCTTTTCCCACACTGTTGGTAAGAAAAAGCTACTTGATGCTGAGTCAACATAGAAAAGCCAGGGCCCATCACCCCACCCACCCCCCAATCTTCACAATGGGTTGCTTCTTTGAGGCTTCTCTCTTCTTGCTAAATATCCAGTTAGCATGCAAGGTGGATTTCAGTCTTAGAGATCTCAGTCCTCCCTCCCAGGGAGCAATGCTTTTTCTCTGACTAGTCATGTAAAATACATGGAATTGACATTAACAACAAAAACAGAATCTTAATGCAAATTCTTCTTTGCTAAGGCTGGCTGGTTTGATTCCAGTTTTCTTGGTGTTTCTTCCATTTGCTCTTCTTATAAATTCCAAGAACCTTCTTGTAAATTTCCTTACAGGTCCTTTTGTGGATTCTTATAAAAGTGATAGAAATTGAATTTTTTTCCATAAATCTCATTTTTAATAACTGTATCTGACAGGTTTTAAAGATGTTTCCAAAAGTATCACGTTCCAAGTATTCATTCCTTCTGTGGTTCAAGCAGTCTACACAGCATTTCCTTTAACTGCTCCTCTTTTTTATGTCTTTGCACCCTTAGTACTTTAAGCCCAGACTACATTGGAGGCTTTTACTGATGTTTTAATAAAAATCTGGCAGTCAAGCTTGGCAAAAGAAAGCTGAGAAGAGTAAGCTTGCTCCCTGTCTTACTGAGTCAGAAATGCAATAAATAGGTCAAGAGCAATAGTGGAAGATAAACCCAACCTAAAAGAATAAGTGTCCAGAGGACCACACTTGGAGAACAATTCATAACTGCTAGATGATCTTACTCAAAGATGCAAACACATAATTACTTAGGTGCCAACTGAAAGGATAATCACCAGTGACCTACCTCCAGCTTGAGTTTAGTTCTTACCTGGCCACACAGTTGTTCTGAAATCAAGTGCTAGTCATGCTTAAGATAAGCACATAGGTCGCATATGTACCCAGTTCCATCCTTTTGCCACGAAGTTTGGTACTAGTTCTGTTGGATGAATATTCTAGAATGTCTGTCTCCCCTCTCCATCGTCCCACCCAACAGTGCATTCAAGCCTATATCTTTCCTAGGTATGTTGTAAAATGACATCTTCATCTTCTACCCATGGGCACTGACCTCCTTAAGAAAAAAGATAACAATGACATAAGGGCCTGTGGTCTGTGTGGTGTCAGAGTCTAAATGTACACCCAAGTGCCTGCAGAAAATAAGCATAATTTCCTCAGGATGTCTACGTAGTGGAAAGTGCTGTGGACAAGGAGCCAAAGAACTGGCTCTAGTTCTGTATGTGCCAGTGACCAACTCTGTAATGCTGTATAAGTGGCCAAGTATGCTGCCGCCCTAGTAAATACTTCTGTTATCAGTCCTGTTATTTCACAGGGATGATTAAATGATAGTTAATTGTAAGCTGAAAAAAACAATGAATGTTGAGTGTTATTGTTATTTTATCTCAATCACTTTTACTAAATCAATCTAAAATTTTGATATCTATCAAGTAGTTATTAATTTTGTTTTACTCTCAATTACTTTTACCAAGCTGACCCTTGGGTACTTACAATAAAGTTTTTGACTACATAAATTTCTTCCTGAAAACCTCGGGGTCCTTTTCTCAATTTGATTACATCAGTTGAGCATTTCTTTAGACTTGGAAAAATGCTTTAAATCGAGCTTTATCATGATTATAAACTGCCTTTTTAAAATTGAATTATAGTTGATGTATAACAGTAGTTTCAGGTATACAACATAACAAGTTGACATTTGTATAAAGTTTGAAGAATCACCACAATAAGTCTATTTCCTGTCTATTAGCAATTTTTCAAATTTGCAATAAAATTTTATTACCTATGAAACCTGTGGTATATACTACATCTTTAAGACTTGTTTTATAACTGACAATTTGTACCTTCACCAATTTGTTTCCTTCACCAATTTTGTTCACAATCCAAGTCATTACTAGTCTGTATCTAGGAGTTTTTGTTTCATTTGTTTCTTAGATTCCACTTGTAAGTTCAGTTATACAGTATGTCGTTCTTTTGTCTGACTCACTGCACTTAGTATACCTCCAACATCCGTCCATGCTGTTGTAAGTGGCAAAATTTCATTCTTTTTATGATTGTATAGTATTCCATTGTATATGCGCAGTCAACCTTCACTTAATAGCAACACATTCTAACAATTACACAAAACTAGGGGTATAACACTACATTCCTAGGCTATATGGTATAGGCTGTTGTGATAACCATAATATATGTAGTTCATCACTAATTGAAATGTTGCTAAATAACACATGCCTGGATAAAGCACGTGTTCTTCATCCTATCATCTATTGATGGACACTTAGGTTATTTCCACATCTTGGCTACTGTAAATAATGCTGCAATAAACATGTGAGTGTGTTTATCTTTTCAAATGAGTATTTTCACTTTCCTTGGATATTCACAAGTGTAACTACTGGATTATACAGTTCTATTTTTAATTATTTGAAGATGCTCCATTTGGTTTACCATAGTGAGGGTGCCAGTTTACATTCTGACCAACAGTGCATGAGTGTTCTTTTCTCCACATCCTCACAATTATTACTTCTTGTTATTTTGATGATAGTCATTCTGACAGAAGTGATGTAATATCTTATGTGGCTTGATTTATACTTTCCTTTTGATTACTGAGGTTGAGCATCTTTTTGCGTTCCTGTTGGCCATCTATGTATCTTCTTTGGAGAAATGTCTATTCAGATGTTCTACCCATTTTAATAATAAAATTATTTTTGTTATTGAGTTGCATGAATTCTTTATATACTTTGGATATTAACTCTTTATCAAATATGTGATTTGCAAATACCTTCTCTCACTAAGTAAGTTCTCTTTTCATTATGTTGATTTCCTTTGTGGTGGAAACTTTTCAGTTTGATGTAGTATCATTTATTTTTGTCCTTGATTCCCTTGACTTTAATGTGTTTTCTTCCAGTTTTATGGTTTCTGGTTTGTATTCTGGCATTTAACCCATGAGTTAATTTTATGTGTGGTGATAAGCAGTGGTTCAATTTTTCAACATAATTTCTTGAGGAGATTGTCTTTCACTTTGGCTCCGTTGTGCTAAATTAATTGACCATATATGTCTAGGTTTATTTCTAGGCCCTCTATCAGTTCCATTGATTGTTGTCTCTATTTTTATACAATACAATAGTTTTTGACTACAATAAAATTAGAAGCCAGGAAGTGTGATACTGACAGCTTGGTTCTTTCTAAAGATTGCTTTGTCTCCTAGGGATCTTTTGTGTTCCATACAAATTTTAGGACTGCTTGTTGTATTTCTGCAATAAATGCAATTACAACTTTGATTGCATTGAATCTGAGGCTAGTGTCGGGTAATATGGTCATTTTAACAATGTCAGTTCTTCAAGTCCATAAGTATGGAATTTTTTTCTGTTTCCTCATGTTTTCAATTTCTTTCAACAACGTACCACTTCCTTGGTTAAATTTATTCCTAGGTATTTTATTCTTTTTGATACAATTGTAAATGGGACTTTTTTCTTAATATCTTTCTGGTATTTTGCTGTGACTGTAGATCATAAGCTTTCTGTAAGTTTTAAATTATGACTAAATTAACACACTGCCTACTTAAAATTTTGGAACTATGGAAAAATAAGAAGCCCAAATTTCAACACTAAAAATAGCCAAACAGATAAAAACAGATAAACATTGAACCATTGTACTCCAGTTGTTCTTTTAGATTCTTTTTATATATTTATAGGTAATTTGAATTGGAATTTTGGGGAAGGTGGTAGTAAACCATAAGAAAGGATTTTCCCCATAGGAATTGCTGTGTACTAATGTGTTTATTCCCATCATAAGAAAAAACAAAATCATAAGGTAATTGCTATTTTGATTTATCAAGTGGCTACTGTCAATAAACTCTGTACTTTTTTAGAAGCGCTTTAAGAGATTTCCTCTGCTTTTACTCGATCTAAATTATTCTTCTAGCAATTTTATTTTTAAATAATTAACAAAATACCATTATTTTACATCTTTGTTAATACTTGACACTATAGATCTCTTCCCTAACTTGTGGTCATCGTAGTTTTCCTACAACCAAAGCACCCGTAGTCCTCACCATAGGCCACTGTCCTTTCCCTCCTACCCGCCACCCCCCTCCAAACTCTGCCTCATTCTCATACCTCCCCCTTTCTCCTTCCCTTCTTGGATGCCTCATATAAGGTCAGTTTTGAAGGATAAGTTTTATAGTTTGTCTCTGTTTGACCCTTTGTTTGGTTTCTCTATATTCCACAGACAATTGAAGCCATCTGGTATTTCTCTTTTTCCTTCTGGCTTATTTCATTTAGCATAATCCCTTCCAGCTCCATCCATGTTGTTGAAAATGGCATGAGTTTATCTATTTTGATCACTGACTAGTATTCTATTGTGTATACATACCACATCATCTTGATCTACTTATCTGTTTGGGGGCATATATCTTAGCTATTGTAAATAGTGCTGCAATACACACAAGAGTGCAGGCTCCTTTCAAATTAGGGTTTTTTGCGTTCTTTGGGTAGATACCAAGGAGTGGAATTGTTTTCTAGCAATTTTAAAAGGAAGATGCTTCCTAAACACTCATGTATCTGAGAGTATCACTTTGCATCTCAATCTTTCACCTCTCAAATTTTTTTTTTATTGTGCTTTGGATTTTAATGGTGATGAAAAATTGCACTCTATGAGTGCCACAATTTTTATTCTTTTATTTTTTTTTTAAAGATTCATTTATTTATGCATACAAGCACTGGGGTACAGGCCAGAGGTATGGGGGGTGAGAGGATTCACCACAGAGAGCAGGGAGCAGAACAGGCAGATCAACGGAAGCACACTGCTGAGGGGAGCAGTGGGCACAGCAGAAGTCTGCCACACCACGTGGGTCCCTTCCCTGGCCAGCAGCAGGGATTGAACTCATGCTGCAGTGGCTGCAGTTTGCTTCATAGTGCGTTGCTTAACCCACTGCGCCACCAGGGAGGCCCAGTTTTTAGTCTTTTATATGTTAAGTCTGTAGTTCTATTTTAATGCCTCCATCAGTTATTTCCCAGTACTGCCTTACAAAGGGGGCTCTTATAATCAAGTATGTTTGGCAAATATTGGGCTACATAAGCATTGCTAGATATGTTGTGACTGTAGGGTTGCTCAATGCATAGTCAATATTCAAAGCTCACTTGGGATTCCCCCAAATGCATGTAAAAACTAATATAGGGACCCGCCTGAGTTCATGAAACATTAACAGTTCCTGGAAGTGTTCTGAAAGTCCAATTTGGGCTGTGTTGACTTATTTTAATTTACATTTAAGCTTTTTAATATGGCAGATCATGTGAGATGAGGGTTTTTTGTCACTGCTTTAGTTTTGCTTGCAATTAGGATATTCTTTCTTTCTCTGTATACAACTTGATTTTTAAAAATTGTGTTACTATAAGACAAAAATGTACTGATTTGACCATATTTAAATGTACAGTTTAGTGGTACTGAGTACATTCACATTGATGGCAACTACCAAGGATTCCCTTTTACTTGCACACACGCTTTTTCTCCTTTTCATTTCAAAAGAGTTTCCATCAATGCATTGACTAGTATGTATTCACAGAGCACCTACTATGTGCAAGTCATTATTTTGAGCCCTATTAACACACAGCAAAGGAAAACACAATTTGTTGTCATTGCTTCTGTTCTAGTTGTTCTGGCTACATGCTTAGGAATTCTATGACCTCAAAGTGATTCTCTATTCTTCTATCTTGCTATTAGCTCCCAGCACCTTAAAAATTTTGTTCTTGTTGAAGTAACATTACATGATAACATTATGTAAACTTCAGATGCACATCATTATAAATCAACCTCTGTATTACTCTATTAAGTTCACCAGTACACATCCCATTCCTTTTTTCACCATGTATGAACCCTTTTTACTGATTTAGCCATGCCCTTCCTCTTTGGTAACCACTATCATCTAAAATTCTGTTTTTCTTTTAATTAGTTCATTCATTTGTTTTCTTTAAATGCCATATATGAGGGAAATCATATGGCATCTGTCTTTCTGTATTTGGCTTATTTCACTAAGTGTAATACCTTCTGGGCCATTTACATTGTTACAAATGGCATGATTTCATCATTTTTTAAAAAACAACAGCTGAGTGGTATCCCATTGTGTATAAATATCACATCTTCTTTATACAATCATCTATCTATCATTGGGCCTTTAAGTTGTTTCCAAACCTTGATAATTAAAAGTAATGCTGCTTGAATATGGGGATACTTTTATCTCTTCAAATTAGTATTTTCATATTTTTCAGGTAAAACTGAGAATTGGCATAGCTAGAGCATATGGAATTTCTATTTTTCTAATTTTAATTTTTGAGAAGTTTCCATACTGCTTTCCATAATGGCTTCACCAGTTTACTCTCCCACCAACAGTGCACAAGTTTCTCTTCCCTTCCTCTCCAACACTTTTTTCCTTACCTCTGAATGATAGCCATTCTCAAGTGTGAGGGGAAATCACTTTGCTGTTTTGACTTGCATTTCCCTAATAATAACCTGCATTGTGAGAGATGTTTCTCAACTTTGTTCTCAATAAATTTGCTCTTTTCTGCTCTGATAAGGTTTTAAATCACTATACTTACTGCGTTTCCGTTTCTTTGCCTTTCTTTCTTGTCCTATTTATCTTCTTTTGACTTGTCCTACTGTGTTTTAATTTCTGCTTGTTCTCACTGTATGCTTTTCATTATCATAAATACTGAATTTTTTCAGCTCTCATTAAGAATGCCAGAGAGGTTTTCTTCAGTTACTTTAAAAAGTAATTTTCAAAGTTTTGATCGTCTAGGTGATCTTCCTTCTGACTGAAGACTATTTTGCACATAGGCTCCATGCAGATTTACTTTTTTGCTTACTCACCTTCAACTGAAAAGAGATTAATAAAGACACATGGATTTGTCAAGGTCAATATATACCTAGGAGCAAGTTAAAGTACCTTTTCAGATTTGTCTATAACTGACTGGCAGACTGGTGTTAATTTTTCCAAGTCCATTTCCCAGGGTACACTTAGCACTTGTGTAGTGCAAGATCACCAAATAAAATCTTTCCTTACCTTGGTCTAGATACTGTGAATAAGTAGGAAGGAGCATGGAAACAGCTTGCTTCCTCTCTGGGGTAGTAGTATCTGGTCTCTTTCTGTTGCCAACATCACCCCCAAGCATTGCTCTTCCTTCGCCCACTGTTTAGGTAAGGAGGAAACCTCACTTCCTGCCTAGGTAGTCTCTGATTTGCAGCTTCCCAGAGCTCAGAGACTGAGCAATTCAAATGGAGAGGAGCTGACAGAGAGAGATGGCAGCACTGTGACTTGTGCAGGCAGTACCACACCAGCAGCATGCCAGAGACTCACTTTGGATTTTTCAATGCAGCAGGCAGTGGGCAAAGAAGAGGCTTCCCCTTTGCATCCTGGAGAACTTGGCTCAAAGTTGGGCAGGCAGTTGGGAAAACTCATTGACATTTCTTCATCTGTTTTCATCTGTTTCTGAGCTTTGCAGAAAGCATGCCAGACTCTGTGAAGAAGTTAGACATGTGTCCTAGTTTTAGGGATTTTTAATCTTACCTTTTTTTTTTTTTTTTTTGCATCATCATTGGTTATTTAGTAAGACGCAGGAAGAGACTCAGCCATTGTCATTTTAAACTAAAGTCTATAATTACATTCTTGACTTTGATGATGGGAAAACCCAGTGAATAATTTCTTTTCTATTAACACACTATGTTACAGTGTGTGATAATAGAAAGCAGATGTGCTCTGGATAAAGACAGACATGATTTGAATCCAAATTTCTTCATTTATCGGTTGCTGGATCTTGGCACATCATTTATTGATTGTGCCTGTATTTAATTACAAGTACTTTGGATCACATACTTGGTTTCTTGGTCACTGTAAATGACTACTTCAAATGCATTTTTAAAGCCTAGTACAGTGGCCTTAAGAATAGGTAATCACTCAAAAGAATTATATGTGTAATCTTTCTGAAGAATTTATATCACTTATTTGGTTTATTTTAAAGAATGTATATCAGTAAGTTGGTTTATTCTTAAGAATGTATATCAGTAATTTGGTTTATTCTTAAGTCTCCAATTTAACCAAGTAAAGATCGATGGAAAAGGGAAGAAATTCAACAGGAAACTAAGGAAATGCCCACACCCTAAATTGCATTGTTGTTGCTTTCTTTGATTAGTTTGCATATGTTCAAAATCTGCTAACAGGATAAAAGCCAGCATAAATAAAACAAATTATTTATTCCAAGCTCCATTAGTTTAAGATTGTCCAGAAATTACAGAAATGAATACTGACATTAGAAATGAACCTTACAGCTGCAACATTTACAGTAAAGTTAATATCTACATGATCTTGATTGAAAAATTCAAGGTGTTTCCATCATTCAGAATCCATGAGAAAAGTTTCAAAGTCCAGATCCAAGTCACACACAAGGGCATCTACAAAGTCATCGACAGAAGGACACTTCTGAAGCATACCTGCAAACAAAGAAAAGATCAGCGTACACGTTCACTGGAAGACTACAGGCAGGGGAAAAAGATACAGTCAAATCTACACCCTAGGGGAACATCGTGGCTTTCCGAAATAAGAGCTTGGCTCTATAATCTGAATATGAGGTATTCCAAAAAGTTATGGACCCTGAAACTATTCATGATTTTAATGCCTTTTTTTAAACTAATATTTACCATACAGATTTAGGCTCAAATGTTTTCTAAGGTTTTTATTTTCCAAATGTTACTATGTACTCAAAGTGATATACAAAGACTGAAATTTTTAGTTTTCCTAGACTGAGCTGATTCAGAAGTTATTATGTTTATTTATATATAATGTATATATAACATTATATATATAACATTAACATCAATCAAGTGTTAATTCTACTATAGAAATTTTACATCAGAGTCAAGTTATTGGCTTTCCTCCAGATTTTCCTATATTGGAGAACTTTAAGCCTTGCAACTTACTAATTGTATAGTGTGAAAGTCACTTAAAATCTCTAATACTCACGTTTCCTTATCTGGCATAGAAGTTTGGTATTAAAATGAAACAAAATATAATGAGGAACAATGTCTAGCATATATTAACAGTTCAATAAAAAGCTGACTTTTTCTCCATCCTTCACTCCTAAGAAGCCAAAGACAAAGATTTAAGTAATCATCTCATTGCCCACTCTATATTCTTGGCAGTTAATGCTAACTCAAGCGTTGAACAGGGCATACACTGGCATTTAATTTGCTAGACGGATCCCATAAAAGGAGACACTGAAAGGCTGCCTGAGTCCTTTATTATCCTCTAAATCTTTAATGCAACTCAAATAACATGTATTGAGTATCTGCTATGTGTAACAGATCAGGCCGACTCATGAGCATCGAAGACGAAGAGGTGGAGTCACAATATGACAGCAAGAAGGACACAATCACAAAAGTAAACTATGTGGAACTGGATATCCAGATGGGGAAAAACTAAACCTTAACGCCTATCACATATAATATATAACCATTAATTGAGATGGACATAGATCTAAATGTAAAGCTGAAATTATGAATTGTCTACTTGAAAACAGAATACCTCTGTGATTTGAGCTAGGCACAGATTTCTTATGATAGAGAAAGCAAAAATCAGGAAAGAAAAAAAATGATATATTAGATTTTATCAAAATAAAAGTATGCTTTAAAAGAAACCATTAAGAATGTAAATGAATAACAGAATGGAAAAAATGCCCACACATTTCACATAGCAGTAATACATATATATATATATGACTCCTTCTATTCATCAAAAAATACTTCAAAAAATTTATAAAGACAAATTATTTGAGCAAACTTGAAAGAGAAATACTGCCTGATTTCACTCAGGTAAAATGTAAAAAACAAACAAACAATAAAAACAAATCCTTAGACTCTGACAACAAAATGGTGTTTATTAGAGGGGAAGGAGATGGGAAGATCCAGTACAGGGGATAAATTGGATAGTGGTGGATAATTATGGGAATTATGGGAGTAATATGAATATACATTTATTAAGGTGTGAAGTTGGACTTCTGAAAATTACATAGTTTTGTGAACAAGTGGTATCTCAAAAAAAAAAAAAAAAAACCCACAAAAAACAAACCCAGAATGTTCTGTTAGAATTCTATACAAAACAGCTATTGGAATTCCGATAGAGATTGCACTATATGTATCTAGGTTGCCTCACATAATAGGACATTTTAACCACTTTAATTCCAACACATGATCGTGGGATATCTTTTGATATCTTTGTGTCATCAATTTTTTTCAACAATATTTTATAATTTTCAGTGTACTGGTTGTTTACCTCCTTGGTTGAATTAATTTGTAGGCATTTTAATCTTTTTTGATGAATGTGCAAATGGGATTGCTCTCTTAATTTCTCTGATAGTTTGCTGTTAGTATATAGAAATACAACAGATTTTTGAATATTGAGGTACCATCCTGTACTTATTATTTTTAATATTTTTTAATGAACTTTAGGGTTTTTATAGTCAAAATCATGTTATCTGCAAACAGCAAATAAATAAAGCCCCATTTCAGTATTTCTTGTAAGACACGTCTAGTGGTGGGAAATAACTTCAGCTTTTTGTTTCTCTGAGAAAGTGTTTCTCATTTATATCTAAGAGATAACTTCGAAAGATTGAATATTCTTAGCTAGAGTTTTTATTTTTCACTCTCCTGATTTGTAGAGTTTCAAGTGAGAAATATGATAGCCTAAGGAGGCTACCTTTGTATGTTTTTGAAATTTTTTTCTTCCTGGCTGCCTTTAAAAAATTGTTGTCATTGACTTTTGATGGTCTTATCATAATGTGTCTCAGAGAAGGTTTTTCTTTTTCATTAATATAATTCCGCATTCTAATGGCTTCATGGACTATTAGATTCAGTTCTTTCTTCAAGTTTAGGAAGGCTCAGCTGTCATTTCTTTTTACAAGCTCTCTTGCTTCTTAACCCTCTCTTCTGCTGGGATACCCATTTTCTTTATGTTGCCTATTCTAATATAGTTAAGTAGTTCTCATAGGGTTTCTTCCTTTAAAAAAAATTAGTTGTTCTATTATGCTTGAATCATTTAGATTTCTATCTTCAATACCATTTATTTTCTCTTCCAAAATGCTTTCTAATGTGTTCTTCACCTCATTTATTTAGTTGTCTAGCTCTAGAATTTGTTTTTAATAAGCTTTCACTCTCTTTGGTAAAGCTACCCTGATTCCTACATGTGTTCCAATTGACACAGCTTCAGATGTACTGGTGTGTGGATATCTCTGCAATCCTGGTGTGTTGAGTAGAGGAGTATTTGAGTTATGGATGTCTTGTATATTGAAGAGGAGAGACATAGGGAGAGTCTCATATCATCCTACAACGTTATTATATCCCACATTTTCTTTTTACAGTAAAATCTCTACAGATGAAAATAAAGTCCCTGTTCTGGTCCAGCTGTATCACTAATGACAGAAATGTTGAATTTTTGATAAATAGCACATTTAATATCATATCTTTTAGATACAGATTACTAATTACACAGATGCATAAAAAAATCAGATTTTATGTATTTCCTATTTGCTAGGTTTCTTAATGCAGAGAATAGTTGCAGGGAAAACATTTAAACATGGCTTCCAATCTAATGGGTTAGCCTATTACACCATTTTCTTCCTTTTAATACTTGAATGGTCATTTATAATTAAATGACTAGAACTGTCAGGTGATAAAAACCATTTATTTGGAGTCAATCTGTTAGGGAAAGAATTGTCCTCATGTTCCTTTGAAGTGGTTCATTTCAACTCAACAAACTGCCAATGTAAATTTGACCTTGCTTTGTCCTTGGCAAACCTACCTAACTAGCACACAATCTTCTCAAATTTCTCATCTTCAATCATCCTTACATCTCAGAAAATGGCAAATGTGGCAACAAGGGAAAACATACACACTCCTGGTATTTAAAAATGAAATCTGGTGAGAGTAAAATGGTTTGGCAATTTTGATGTTATATGTGTGTTCTAGATGAAATTTTCAAAAAGGAGAAAATCAGGACCTGAAGGAATAAAAATAGTTACTGAGGCAAGAAGTCTCTTAATATGTTGCTATGATATCCTTGCTTTAATTGGATTTAAATGTTTTGCAAGTGTCAACATGAACTAATCTCTCCACAGAGAATTAAAAGAAAAATACAATGTTTCAGGCAGTTCCACAAATGAGAAAAAAATTGAAGTTAGTTTTTAAATGTGTATAGTCAAAAGATTCCAAGAACACTTTCTTTAAAAAAAAAAAAAAGTTGACAAATCTCTGTCTTCATGTCTAAATCTTAAAAAGGGGTATTAGATTTGCAATTTCTAGGTGCCCCTGGGACAAGTTTGCAAGTGTTAAGTGGATTGACTTTACAAACTCCATAGCTGAAACCTCTTTCACAACCAGATTAGAAAGGAAAAAGACTGATTTTGCCAAAAGAACTGAAACAAAGAAATGAAACCTTGCAACTAAAAAGTGTCAAAAGAAAAAAGAGGTAGAAAAAAACAAAATTGCACAAAGACAAATTAATTCTTAAAGAGGAAAATAGGTAGTTGGGCTTCAGCCTTTTTCTTACTCAGAGCAACAGAGTATATATAATGAGTAGTTAAAGAATGATGGTTTATTTTGTTCCTCATTTTACCTGAGAGGCAAATGGGCTAATAAAAGTTGGTACAAGCCAGAACATTTTTGTCTTGACTGCTAGCATGTTTCATAACCTTGAAGTACTAAGGCAAGAGGACAAGGGGACAGGACTGAATCTAGAAATGGTACAGATTTCTATACTGTACTATGTACCATTCTCTCATTGTTACAGGGCAGGGAGAGGGGCACCCTAGAACTCCCAGACCTGCCCTCTCTGAATGGGTTTTGTTATTTGCTGCATTAAGATAAATATATAAGACTTTTAATGGAACTTTAATATAATTAGGGTACAATACAGAAAGGATAAAGAATATAGTTACTAAGTTAAGCATTTAAAGTTACTTATTTTTTTGAGGGTAAAAGTTTAGCCAAATAGGATTGGCCTAAAGCAAGGCCCAAAAGCCTGCCACAAGCTTAAAGGACTTTTTAGTAGAGATTTACAGAAAAGGGGTTAGAAAGAGTTAGACAAATTTGGGAGGAAAAGAGTAAAATTAAAATTAAGATGAAAGCTGCTACTGTTAACCTTCCCACGGGTCTCTCACCCACATTTGTTTTATTTAACCAGTTTAAGACTAAAAATCAAGCACAGTTTTTTCACATGTCCTTCTGTTCCACGTGCCTCCTCCAGGTCTCCTTGCTGCTTTTTATCCTGTTTTTTTCTTCCTCCCTTCCTTCTGTCCTCCTATTTCCTTTCTCTAACTTTTTTTTTTTAAATCTCTGCTTAGCTCCACCCACTTAGGGCAGAACCAGGATTCTGGAACTTACCCCTTTCCTGGAGACCACCCTGTTACATCATGACTATTGACACAGAGCTAGAAGTAAAGTGACTATAAAGATGCCAGGGACCTGACTCAGCAGGTCTAGAAAGGGGTTCTCAGAAAGACTGTGTCGTCAACACAAACAACAACACAATGGCAGCTCTCTACCTAGTATTTACTGGGTGCCAGGCACTGCATTAACTATAGTAACTCATCTGACCTTGTAAAACACATTTGTGAGGAACATATCTTACAAATAAGAAAATGGAGCAAAAATAAATCACAAAACTGAAATTTCTTTGTTAAACCTCGGCAATCTGATTCCATAGTCTTAAAGACTATGATAGATTGCCTTCTGATTGAGAATTTTATAAAATGATACACATTTTGAAAAGTTCCATTTTTAAACACCAGCCTCCCAGATGTGACGAAACCTAAATATGTGATGAAATTTTGGAAAAAAAAAAAAAAAAAAAGTCAACAGCTTCCTGATGCCACATATTGCTGTCCAGAGCCACCATTAATTAATCCCTTCATTAACTGATGCCTCGGAGACAGAATCAAAATGTCCATTGCTTTTTTAGGCAATTCTGTTTCTGTCCTAGAGAGTACACTTTATGAGTAGTCAAACCTTGTGATAATCCCTGGAGTGGAGAACAGAGAAAACTGGGTCAGTGCCTGCTGTAGGCAGTAGGCTGGTACTGGTAACATGGTGCTGCACAGCTGTGACCAGGACTCAAGTCACAATCAAAAGAGACTCTTGCTCATAGCTACCACACCTGGCCATGCAGGCTTGTTGCTAGAGTTCCCCAGACATAATACAAGAGAAAAAGAACCTAAGAGTTTTTACATAAGAAAGTTTTCTGTGTGGTCTTCAATTACCTGCGGTAATCTCTTGCAAACAGAAGCCCTTACATATTTGAGGGGCTCCTTATTATGCATATTTCTAAGCATTCACCAAGAATAAGGCCTGTCAGTTCCAGGGTGACTTCAATTATCTGTACAAAACTGCATGTTACTTTGCAAACATATATAATCCAATCAGACCATCATTTAAATATCAGCATACTCATGGAATGAACTCTAACCTCTGAATGCCCATTGATACAACTAATAAAATTATTTGAAAACATGACTGAGAGCAACTGGTTGGCAGTTTGATTAAGCTTCTAGCTCAATCTGGCAAAGACAGGGTCTTGTTTTGGCTCCCTTAACTAAGTGCCTGAGGTGAAATGGTCTATGTACTATTTAATTTAAAAAACATATGGGATTACTAGGACAATTTTAAAAATTAGAATTATTGCAAATCTTGAAAGAGAAGTAGAATACTTATATTTCTTCTTTTAGTTTAATTCATATGCTGCTAACATCAACCAAAGATGTCTAATCAAATAAAAATTATAGTAAAGTTTGATCAAAGTTTAGTGAAACCGGAAAAGGGAGGATGGCATAACTATAAATAGAATCTTTGTAAGGGTTTTGGGTTTTTTTTTTTTCTATCACTCATTTACTCATTCATTCTATCTGTAGATTTTTGTGGCTTTTTTTTTTTCTTCTAATCATTCATTCACTAGCCCATTTATTCCATCTGTATCTGAGTGCCTAATGTAAATTTAAGGCACATTAAAAGATGATTTATTATTTATTAGGTAGACTCTTTATGTAAAAATATGTCTTATAGGAACCTATGATCACTAGATCTGAAAAGTGAAAGTGCAATTTCCAGACCAAAATCAAGGTTATCACTTGAGAACCTGCTAGAAATGCACATTCTTGGTTCCTTCCCCAGACTCCAAAATCAAAACTAAGGAGCTTTCTGGTGATTCTAAAACATGCTGGATTGTGAGAACCACTGCTCAGATGGACCTGAAGAAAGAATTATTATAGCAGAAAATGAGATGAAATTTCTTTCTACTGGCAAGTATAACTTGAAAAGTCTGGTGTAAGAGAGATATACTGATTCTTTATTTAACTAAACTGAAAAAAATATGCTTCTCAAGTGGAATAGAACAGTTGAAACAAAGGTATGATTTGCTTGGGATATGGTTCACAGTTATGATTAACAAGCCCCAAAAGAGTTGGTAACACGGCCTTCTAAAATATCACCTAAAATGATCAAATGGATTTGTCATGAAAATAGTCTAATTGACATTTTTAACTTTCATGGAAGGAGATTCCACAGCTTATTTGGCCTTTACCCACTGGATGCAGCTATCATTTCTCTAGCATAACAACCAAACATTGCCAATTATCTCTGGAAAACAAAACCTCTACTCTAAAGCAAACTCAGTCCTCTAACTGGAAAGGGAGAAGTAGAGGTGGCCAGAAAAGGAGCTATGAGAAGGGGTACACACGTGACCATGGACTTCCAGAAGTCTCTCAGATGTGAGGCATGTGCAAAGGTCAGGAACAGGATTTTTATTTTAAAAAAAGGAAGCAGGGTATATTTTGATCTCTAGAAACCTCCTAGGAAACAGTGTTTGTATATATCAGTTATTTGTTCTTTTGTGAGGAAATCACAGAAAACTATATTGGGAGCTTCTTTCATGTAGCAATTCTCACTGTTCTAAGCTTGAGGACTATAATCAGACCTTGGTCAAGTAGGAAGCCACAAGGGAGCCCAGGAGGAATGCTGTTCCCGTGAAGACAGGATGTCAGTGCAGGCGCTGGTGTCTTGTGGGAGCGTCATGAATTCTACAAAAAGAGGGTCTTCCTAGAGTAATTCTTCATGTAGTTGGGGATGCATGTTGCTGAGGTAGTAACTTCCAACAGACCTAGCATATTCCCCCTTTTGAGGGGTTCTTAAATGGATGTCCTCCCTGGCTGTCATTATCCATGCAACACAACAGAAGACAGGATTGTACCCATGCCTTACTCCACCTATCATGGAAAGTCTGTCTATGCATTTATGAAAAATAAAATGCACCGAGTCTCTGTATGCCAAGCACTGGCACTCAGACATGAGTGAGACACACTTTCTGTTTTTAAGGAGGAGACAAAAACTAGGGAAATACATAATTGTTTTCATAGGAAAAAAGGCGTATGTTTATGGAACGGAGATAGTGCAAAGAAGAGAGTGTCTGATTAATTGCTAGAGCAAGGGACAAAGAGTCAAACTGTCTCTCTATGAGCGAGAAGCACACGCAGCTGGTGATGCTGCAAATTGGAGACTAGATTACAACCGGGACTAGAAACAATGGATAAAGACTGAGATACAAATGACCTGGTCGATATTGTTTGTTTTTAACCATCCAGCACGCTTTCCTTTCCAGTTAGAGGACTGAGTTTGCTTTAGAGGTTTTGTTTTCCAGAGATAATTGGCAATGTTTGGTTGTTATGCTAGAGAAATGATAGCTGCATCCAGTGGGTAAAGGCCAAATAAGCTGTGGAATCTCCTTCCATGAGAGTTAAAATGTCAATTGTGCCACGATGCTGCTGTACCAGTGACTGCATCCTGCTGAAGCTGCTGGCTGAAAGACCTCCCTGCTTTCACTTTGACCATTCAGACTGATCAATGTGTTCGTCCTAGAATCCGCATCTAATAAAGCAGAATGATAGTCAGAATATAACTGAAACTGGTTCATGCTAGTGGCCACCCTGAAAAACATATGCATTCATTCTACCATGATCAATAAAATGCCCTCTCTGAGCCCTTGTTATCTTCATTTCATCCCTTTAATTCTGCAGTCATCTATATATTGTTCCCGCAAATTCCTTTTTTGCTTTGCTAAGTCAAAGTGCTATTTCATTCAAGAGGCCCACCAGCCCATAAGCCTGCCCTGAGGTTAGGACAGGTTGCATCTGTGCAGGCACCAAATTTTCCCTTTGATATTTGGTGAATTGAAGAATGCGCCAATCAGGTGCGAGCTAAAAAAACCCAAACAGATTCAAGTCCATCGCATTAGTTAATTATTCAGATCTAAAATCAAGAATGGGTTGATTGGTACTAAATAGTCCAGTTGGCCACCTGGGATTAAAAATGGTCCAATCAGGGAGGTAGGTTGGGGCACCCTGAAAAAGAATATAAGGCAGGGCAGGAGCCAGCTTGGGATTCTGTTCCTCACCTACAAAGAAAGACGGCTCACCTGCCAAAATCTAAAGAAAGAAGTATCCAGCTGAGTGCTAAAAAAAGAAAAGAAGTCAAAGATCTTCGCAGAGACCTATCTGTTGAACTTGCCTTTGGCCCTCCCTCCTACATTGCCAGAAAGGAGCTCTAAAAGCCTAAGCCTGGTGTCTCAAAGAACTGTGATTGTTGGTGCAGGCCAAAAGCTCACAAAAAGCTATTAATACTGGTGTCTGACATTGTCTCTTGGGAACTGGTGATGACTGGAACTACTGACCAGTGCTATCCAGCACTGTTGACAAGTGACTAGTTCTCTGTGTCTGGGTCACCTCTGAAAGTTGTCCACTGCTTCTAATCATCCAGTATCATCTCTTGGTGCTTTTGCCTCTGCTACTGGCTGGTTCAGTGTCTAGTGCTAACCAGCCCAGCCTCTAAAAACTTTTGCTGTGGCCTGCTGCAGGGTTATCTCAGCAGCCCCACCTGTGAGCACCTCCAGCTGTGGAGTTGGATCCGGGCCCACTGCTTGCCAGTGTGCCATGAGTTCCAGACCCTCACTGATGGGAAAGCACTATCTTGCACAAACAACCTTTTGTTTGGGACTTCTGGACACTATCTGGGGTGAGATAGCCCGCCACTTATGGCTGAAACTCTTTATTTCCTCTGTTTGTTAAATGAACTCTATTGTTGTTCCTTGAGCCTGAGTGGTCTTGAAATTATGTGCATGGCTGAGAACCTACAATGACATGTCCTCTACCTTGGCACTGTCTTTTGATGCTAAATCCACTGCTATAGCACTGTTTCATATCCATGATAGTTAGGCAAGGGTTTAATAAATGGCTACCATGGGTTAAGCAATTACATAATGGACAGGTTAAGATCAGTCACTTCTTCGTTTCTGCTAGAAATAATTTGAATGAATGTTACAATGTTAGAGTGAAGTACAACACTTAGAGATCAAATAACTGACATAATGTCATCTATTTTGCTAGACTGCTATAGACTTATAAGAGTATATCTAATACATAGAAAATCCTCCATTATGGTAACAACAACTAAATCTAAAGGTCTATGAAAACTATTTCCCAGTTCAAGACTTGAAGGACAGGGTTGCTTATTATTTTTGCACAAATTAAATTCCAAAATATTGGTTTGTGATGAAGTATTTAGGATATTATCTTCAAAATCACAATCACACGTTAATTATACAGTTGATCGACACCACTTGATTTACTGTTTTCTACTTTTCACCATCTGCTTTTTTATGAGATAACTGTTTAGCTACTAAGAAGAAGCAAAGAATGTCACTAAAATAAATCCATTTTGGTATATATTAGCAGCTGTTACAAAAGATTTATCAAGAAGAGAAACTGGAGTGACAGAAGAGTTGTGGAAATGGATAGTACTGATATTTACTAAAGATTATAAATATACAACATTGTTTGTTAACGGCACTGAATGTTTAAAAATGATTGAAAGGTTAAATGTTGTTAAATATATTTTACCACAATTTAAAGAGTGAGAGATCAAAAGTACTAAGCTAGACCTTTGATTTACCAGTTGTTCAGCTGTGGGTGCCACCCCTGTCCTTCATTCTCCCACTGCAACTGGAATATGCAGAAAAGCATACTGCACACACCTATGAAGTGCAAAGAAGTATTTGAGGCATTCTCAACATATCAATTAAAAACCCTTCATAATTGTTAATGGCTATTTTTTATGCTGAAGTAATTACATGTGCCAAATTCAGCTCAGACTGATTAAGAACTACAGAACAAAGGCTGGCCTGCTAGTTTGAAAAGTGTAAAGTGAATTTTATGAGATCAGAATTTTCATTCCAGATCTGTCTCTCCCAGCCCTAGGGGCAACTGTATGGCTCACCCTTCCACTTTGAAGTTTTTCTCTGCTACAAGACTGTGGTTACCCACACCTTTTTCTAAAGGTGGATTCCCACTATCTACGATCAGTTCCTGGGAAAAATCAGGATATAAGCCAGAAAGTAAAATTCCTTTCTGCCTTTGAACTGAAAAACCTACTGCCCCCTAGGCCGGGTTAATATCTGTGACTGTTCAAATATGAGGTTCTGTCTCTGGGGGGCGGTGACCAGACTGAAGCAGAACGTCTAAGATTCCTCTGCTGGACAGAAGTAGAGCCAGCAACTGGAACCCCACATACATGTTATGTTTACAAATTAGTTTATATTTTAATTTCTTCATTAGGGTTAGTAATTCCATTTACAATTACAAAGACATTTTGCCTTTTGAAGCTCAATGTCTTCCTTAAACAAACACACCCACACATTAAACATGTACACACCCTCTTTTAAAAATCAGTGCATTTACAAAAGGGAGATCTTAGCCTTAAGAATGCAGGTGCTCTCTTCCATTTCTTTCTTCTAAAAAGCTCTCAGCAATTTCAGAGCCTATGTTGAGTAAATATCCAAACAAATCAAAGATTAAGTATTCTATTTACTTGCCTATTATTCTTGGTTGCCATTTACCTCTATTATTGAAACTATGTTGTAATCCAAGAGTCATGAAATCCTAACTCTGATTCCATGACATTCTTTCCTCATTTATTCCTGTTACACTATAAAGAAAAGGAGGTTTATGCCAATGAGTGTATTGTAAAGTACTGAAACTTCCTCTGTATTCCCACTGAACGAATCTTATTTTTCTTTCTTTTTTTTTTTTAAGATTTATTTATTTATGCATACAAGCACTGGGGTACAGGCCAGAGGCTTGGGGCGGTGAGAGGATTCACCACAGAGAGCAGGGAGCAGAACAGGCAGATCAACGGAAGCACACTGCTGAGGGGAGCAGCGGGCACAACAGGAGAGGTCTGCCGTGCCATGTGGGTCCCCGCCCTGGCCGGCAGCAGGGATCGAACACGTGCTGCAGTGGCTGAGGTTTGCCTCATAGTGCGTTGCTTAACCCACTGCGCCACCAGGGAGGCCCTGAACAAATCTTATTTTTCAATGAAACCATTTAATCTCTATGGCAATTGTTAACCTTATCAATTTGAGCTACCATATGCAAACTTCAGATTTGTCCCTATGATATCTTGCTCTGAGAACTCAACAATATCTGCTGTGAGTAGTATTCATAATAGGGCAATTCAGTTACCAAAACTTATAAAAGAGAAAGAGGGAAAATACAGTATAAGATACATATAACTATTTCCAAAGAAAGTGCTTCCTGGTATAAGTTAAGTAAGTTTTTAAAAAATATTTATTTATGCATACAAGAGTTGGGTATAGGCCAGAAGTGTGGGAGTGGGAGGGTGGAGAGGATTCACCTGAGACAGAGTGGGGAGCAGAATAGTGGACTGACTGAAATCCACTGCTGAGGGGAGCAGTAGGTGAGACAGGAGAGGTCCATTGCGCTATGTGGGTCACCTCTTTGGCCAGGGTTCGAATTTGTGCTGCAGATAGCTTCATAGTTCTGAGACTTAACCACTTTTACCGTAAGGGAGGCCCTTGAAGAAGCTGTTTAAGAGATTATCAGCCCACATAAGACAAGCTGGAGTACCTGGATCTGGCTCCTAGATCCTTCACTTGCTATTGTGTGACCGCAGGCAATAAGTTACTTAAGTAGCCTTTGACTATTCAGAAAATCAAATCTGGTAATAAATGCAATGTGCTTAGTACAGTTCCTGGCACATCAAAAACAAATGTTTTCAGCAGTAATTATTACTATTTTCATTATTGTTCTTATTATACTAATATAATTCTCTCCTGTCCATTACACAGAAATTAGTCTTAACTTCTCCTTATTATCCAATATGACATATTCTCAGGAAATCAGTATACAAGGCTATGGCTGCATTTTAATAAAATACATAAAGTGAAAAAAGCATGCACATGAAAAGAAAGACAAATGGTCCAGCCACTATGGAAAGCTGTTTGGAGGTTCCTCAGGACACTGAAAATGGATCTAACATATGATCCAGTGACTCCACTCAGTAATAAAATTAAACCCCCAGTAATAAAGGAAACCTGCACTCCTATGTTTATTGCAGATGCCAAAAGTAGACTAACATATCGAAAAGATGTGGTATATTTACACGGTGGAGTATTACTCAAAAAACACAAACTTGGGCCTGCCTGGTGGCGCAATGGGTTAAGCAACGCACTATGAAGCAAACCGCAGCCACTGCAGCTCAAGTTCAATCCCTCCACTGGCCAGGGAGGGGACCCACATGGGGCATCAGACCTCTCCTGCCTTGCCCGCTACTCACCTCAGCAGTGTGTTTCAGTCAGTCTGCCTGTTCTGCTCCCTGCTCTGTCTCTGGTGAATCGTCTCACCTCCCCGTGACTCTAGCCTGTACCCCAGTGCTTGTATGCGTAAATAAATAAATTTTTTAAAAAAACCCACAAACTCATGCCATTGACTACAACATGGATGGAGCAGGAGGGGATCATGCTAGCCTAAATAAGAGAGAAGGGAAAAGATACATATAGGATGGTCTCACTATATGCGGAATATAGAGAAGCCAAACAAAAGTTCAAGAAAAGTTAAAACTAGTGAAGTGACCGTAGATCTTAGGGGTACAGTAAGGCGGGCGGGGAGGGTCAAAGAGGGGAGGGAAGAACACAAGAGAATATGGTGATAGTTCACGGGTGGTATGGTGGCGAGAGAACTATGGCGACTACAATGATGTAAGAAAAAAATAAAAAGAGGAAAAATTATTAAAAAAGAAGACAAAAACGAATGTAGTGTTAAAATTTCAATTATTGTGAGTGGATGATTTAAGACTTTAGGAATTTTTTAAAGCTCAGTTTTGTTTAAATTGCTTGAAGGGAAAATAAAAGTGGAATTTAGCCTTTCTCCTGACCCTACAGCTTAATCTAACTAAACATACATTTAGTACTGTAGGAGATTAGAAAACTAAACATGTGTTACTTGATGTACCTACCTTACGTGATGGGATAGAAAAAGAGCTTGCTAATGTCATTCAAATATTTGAGATGTGCAAACTCCAGCGTTAATGAGAGATTATTTTATAAAAACACTTAATGTAAAAATGAACTACTAAGTAAAAAAAAAAAAGGTTTAGTTATGATTCTTCCTTAATCTAGTATCAGTATTAATGTTATAGACAAAAAGAAAAAGTTTCTTTTGGAGATAACTGAAAAGACTCAAACACCAGAAGATGCCTCATAAACTATCTTCCAGGAAATGATGCAGTTAAATGAAGCAAAATTTTCCTCTCTCTATGCTCTGGCAATATTTCAAACAAGAGTTGGTTAACAAGTGTCAATTTCAATTTTTCAACTAAAATCTGCTCTAAATCTCTACTATTACACTATTATTATTTTGCCATCCATTAGTATACCTTCCAAAAGTAAACTCATCAGTGTCTCCCCAGCATCAGTCCTGCATGAGGTACTGAGAGCTCCTAATTTCCTCAGCTCTCAAAGCTCAGTGCCTCTGGGTACCAAGTAAGCACCCACATCAAGAACTTTGGGAAAATGACATCTGCTTTTCTAACCTGTTTTTAGCCCACTGCCAACAGCATATATTTGTAACCACATGCTAAGAATATCCATAATGACCTTTTTAAAAGAACATTTTGTGAAATTCCCATTCAGCAAGCAAAAGAGCTGAAAGAATACTAGGTACAATCCTTTTGCAGGTACTATATAGATTGACAATGTAAAAATGGGATGGCTGATATATTTCTTAGAATGAGTCTACTAGCACATATTTACTTGGGGGAGGAAAAAACTCTCTCACACTGAAACAGTATAGAAACAGTGCTCAAAACTGCCAAAGAGTGCTAAACGCTGCTAATGGGACAGTGCCAATGTGGGGAACAGGTCACTGTCAGTGGGGTCTCACCCATGTGCAAAATTGCACTCAGGCCAGGACCCAACAACAGGGTTTATTTGGGGGAAAAGGAAAGAGTTTTTGAAGCTACAAGTGGCCAACCATTTTCACTCCAGGTAGTGTCTGCAGTGCCCTGAAGTCCCAAAGGCCATTTGTGGAAGTGACACTACAGCGGCTGGGCCAACTACGGAACCTGACAGTGACAGACCCAACAGCACTAGGAGGTCGTGAGAACCAGAGGCTGGGTTCAGCTCTTGAGGTACTGGGCTGAGCTTCTTGCAGGCAACGTCAGCGGCAGGGCTGGAAGCAGGTGCAGCAGCTGAGTCTCTGGGAAGGTCCACAGAAGTGTGGGGGCTAGAGGTCTATGGAGCCTATGAGAGTCAGGGGAATCCCACATAGGTCAAATGCCTGATGCCTCTCTCTCTCTTCAGAAGCTCAGAGCAAAATCCTCCTTCAAAAGTTGTCCAATGAATGTTTCCTCTTTGAAGGCTGGCTGTTGACTGCTTCAAAGGTAGTCCAAGCAATGAACCCTCCTTTCTCCGAGGCTGTCTGCAGACTGACTGAAACTGACTCTTGTGCTTTTTACTGCATTCAGAACTCCCACCCTAAAAACCTGATTGAACCATTTTTAATCTGAAGCATCTGATTGTATTGTTTAGTACCAATCAGCTCATTTTGCATTTCTCAATCCAAGTAATGAACTAATGATGTGAGCTAGAACCTGACGGGTCATTTTAACTTGTACCTGATAGGTCCATTTTGCTTGTACCTGATGGATTCATTTTTGAATCCTAAAGCCAGACACAAAAGGGCACAAGCCCAGTCTGCGCTCAGGTCAGGGCAGGTTGGTGGGCCTGCTGGCTCTAGGGAACCATGGCCAGAGTCAGGGCAGGGTGGGGAGGGAGAACACCTGTAAGTGGCTAGCTGAGGCTGGCATGCTGCTACCCAATAAAGTTGTCTTGCCCTGTGGCTTTGGGGAGCTGCGAGGATGCAGTAACACCTCAGATAAAGTCAAACTCCAGAGATAATACTTCAGGCCACTATACAAATAGAGGAGGGCTTCTGGTGGCGCAGTGGGTTAGGCAACGCACTATGAAGCAAACCTCAGCCACTGCAGCACGAGTTCAATCCCTGCCGCCGGCCATGGAGGGGACCCACATGGCGCGGCAGACCTCTCCTGCTGTGCCCACTGCTGCCCTCAGCAGTGTACTTCCGTTGATCTGCCTGTTCTGCTCTCCGCTTTGTCTGTAGTGAATCCTCTCACGCCCCACACCTCTGGCCTGTACCCCAGTGCTTGTATGCATGAATAAATATATCTTTTAAAAAAATTAAAAAAAAAAAACAAATAGAGGAGGGCTCAACCACATTGTCACAGCAAGTAGAAAAGAAGTTTATTATAATTCAAAGAAAATTATCAAAATGAGTACTATCCACCAAAAATAAACAAAAAGTTTATCAAAAGTCTATAGCTGAGAGGGGTCTGGTATAGCAAGCAACACATGAGCTTTCAAAACAAATGGCCTACGTAAAATACTGACTCAGCCTTGCAATGTTGAGGAGGTTACTTGATTTCTTTAGGCCTTATTTCCCAATATAAGCTGATAATACCACTTACCAGATTAACCTTACGGGAATTAAAGATTCTGTTTATGTCCACATCTAGCACTCTCATTAAGTCATTGTGCCCTGACCTTTTCTGCATAGCAAACCTCCTTCCTCCATGCTGTTTAATGTAGATTGTCTGAAATCATTTATGCAGGAACTTTTGTTCCCCAGGGTTTAATAAGAGGACCTCTCCTCTATGCACCAAGGAACATGCAGGGAACAACCCTTTTACTAATGAGATCCTTTACCCAGTCCTTCATCCAGTTGGTTTACAAGCAGAAGTCATTCACTCTATGGGAAGTGCTAAGGCAATGCACTAAAATAAGAGGTGTCTGGTATGTATAATGCAACACACAGCTGATAGGTTAACTGTTAAAACTATTCCATTTTAAAAGATACTTTCCCACAGACTTTTCATCATGTGTGCTAGCAAAAATGATGTTGGTTGAATTTAGTCATTGGGATATTGAGAGGAAAATTGGAAAAAATAAAATCCAGGAACAATAGAGGCCTCTGAGTTAAGGCAAGCAGAAGAAAAGATGTACTGTTTTCTGGTAAAGAGACCAATAGGTCATGTCGTTTCTATTATCCTACAAGGTAATAAGTAAATAAAATGCTCATCAGTTTCTAGTGTGGCAGTACAGTTATCTGCCTGATGTGTTGAAAAAATACCATATCCTACAGAAATTACCTGTTCCCAGTATTCCCAAGGCCAACTTGGAAAATTTAAATGTTTGCACTTTCTATGAGTGTATTTCTTTTATAACACCCATATATTTTCTCCCTTGTCTACCTGTATCTTTGAATGACTGACCTTGCATTTTAGCTTTCATTTTTTTGTATCCTAAGTTCTTATTGATATATTTAGTTCAAAGTTTGGTCTTTTCTTTTTTGTTTATAAGCAAGAACACGTGAGTAGCTATTCAAAGGGCGGGTGCCTTTGATAGTTACAGAATGCGACCTGTATCTAGGAATAGATTGAATGCTTTGGACTGGCATTTGGTGAAAACAGGCTGCAAGCCCATTAACAGAGAAGAGTAGAGTCTTCCCAAGGGTAGGTATCCTCTCTTATTTCCATATGTGTGTAGCCTCCACACGTCACCTTCCCCAGTATTCACTCCCTGGCAGCCTTATCTGGTTGTCCAATTAGTACACGGTACAAAGCTAACTGGCTGGGAGGAAGGAGGGCCTGATATGTAGGAGCCCCGCAGTCCTCACACACTGTGTTCTGGCCCTGGTCCGGAGGAGGCTCCCTTTTTCTAATTTTCACAGGATACTACACTCCCCACTTAAATGTAGGGTTTATCTCTTATTATAATTCCTTTTCCTGTCCCTGAAGAGCTAGGTTAGCAGTAAATACTAAATAAGTTTCTTAAGATGAAATGAGTTATCACCAACAATAATTAACATAAATCCTTTTTCATTCTGTGAGATTACTTACTGATCACTACCTGAGGGTATTACAACAATAAATTTCAATGAAAGATAGTATACAGGGCAGCTAACTCAAACGTTGGCTATAAAAGTGATGTGGCTAAAAGCAAATGGTCTTGGAAGCCAAAACACATCAGGTGGCTGGGAGAAGGGATGAGATAAAATTTTATCACAAAATGAGTCAGGTCCACAAAATAACTGGAAATAATTATGCACTATAAAACAATTTCAAACAAGGTGAATAAAAACCTGCCACTTTTCTAATAATAACTTCTTCATAGCATAAGAAAAACTTTGCCCTTTCAAATTATTTTAATATTTATGTATTATAATATATATTCTAAAATAAAATCATTTAATAGAATTATTGATTTCCTATGCACTCAACCCTATAACAAATGCTGGGTGTGCAGCAGGGAATATAAAGTTTTCCCTCCCATAATAGAGTTTATGCTTAATTGCACTACAAGAGGGAAATAAAGATGATCTATATTTATAAACTTTGAGTAACTTATTGAAATCATCTGTGTGATTTATTTCCAAAGCATAGTTTTGCTTGGCATGCTAATAGCTTTAAATCATCTTATCTTCTAATATTTAATGTATCACACAAGGCTTCCTCATAAGTCATTAACAAAAGTAAAATAGACTCTGGGTGGGCACTCTAAGCCATGTGCATGCATTTTGAGCATGAGCTAGGAATTATTTACGCTGAGCCTTCACAAATCCAGGGGCACACATGTTGGGTAACGCAGGCAGAACCTGTCGTGTGTTAATGCTTATCTTTGCCTTGAAACGCTCTTTAAAACATAGAAAGCCAAGAGACATATTTAAAAAGTAAATTCAGCTTATTCAACTTTATCCTCATACAGTTTTGGGCCACCAGCTTGCTCACTATGGCAATATTTATGGATTAGCCAGATGCATGATTAAATGTTGACTGCATGTTTTAAAACTGAAGTAGTAACTCTCACTAATTTTTAGTGCTCTAAAACAAAGTAAAATGCCTTTTCTGTTTAAGGTGCCATGTACACATTTGACAATAAGGGAAATCAATCAAGCTTGTGCTGAATAATGACAGTTTATGTAGCTTCCTTACTTTAAATGGCAGCTGTACTTCTGCTGACAGATGGGACTTAATTTTCCTTGATATCTGTCATGTTTGTATATACAAATAACACCAGCAGCAAAATCATACATTAGTCACATTTGGCCTACTAGGTTAGTAATCAGGATATTAAAAAATAAATAAAAGCTAATGTTCATCACCTAAACGATTCTGGGCCAATTTGAATAATTGTGTTATCATGTCAATTAAAGCTGTCTAAAACTGGAAAGAATCTGCCCCGTGACAAAGTTGGTTTCCCATCATTAGAAGTGTGAAAGGGTTTCCTAGAGCAAATTTAGCACACTAATTCAGAAATTCAGGAATTGAATCCCCTGGACTGCTGAGCTTCTTGAGCTGAACTCTACAGGATGATTGTATCGTTTTTAGGGCATTAAGACTAGTTCTTGCTTTTATATTTCTATCATACCCTTTTTAATACATCACATTCTGCAGTCAACCACTACATCCCTTGCTCATTCAATGGGTTCCCATGGCTCTCAACCTCTACAAAAGCTTGACTACCTCCAGCAGAGAAAGCAGGGAACTTGGAAATTGTCCTTGGCATCCTTCTCACTTCCATGCCAAATAAATTCCAAGACCTGCTGTCCTTACTTCATAAATATTTCTTAAGTCAGAAAACTTCTTTTCATCCTGACTTCCTTGTTTCTTGGAACCATTTACCCTCCTTTTTCACCAGGATCACTGCCAGCAACAAGGAACCTATTTAAAACAGACCATACTATGGCCCTGTCCTCAGCAGTCAGTAGACGTTACAAGCAATAAATCCAATCTTGTCATTACCTGTCTTAAAGAGACTGTTAACACTTTCTCATGGTCCTCAAAAAGTGAAATTTTTTTATACAGTTTCTACAATGCTATCATGATCTAGTGCCTACTTACCACTCCACTCTTATTTTGTGCTACAAAACCCTACTTCTCCAATTACATCTGTGTGACTCTATGTGCTCTCCTCATAGGAAATGACAGTGGTACCGGCACGGCTGCTGGAAAGCAGGGGAATGTGATAAAGGGAATTAAATGCAACCTGAACCATGGTTGGTAGTGTCATTACTAAAAACCTTACCAAAGAAACTTTTTTGTTTTCACACATTTAATTTGAAGATAATTTTGCATTTACCGAAAAATTTGCAACAACAGTGCACAGAGTTCCCATATACTCCATATCCAGTTGGTTTCCTCTTTTATCAGTACCTTACTTTCACTGGTATGACCCACGTGTCACAACAAATTAACCAATATTGATACAGTATTATGAGCTAAAGTCACATTTATTTAGACTTCCTTTGCTTTTATCTTTGTTCTTTTTTCTATTTCAGGGTCCCATGTAGTAGAGCACATCACGCATAATAGCTGACTTATCTCCTTAAGCACTTCAAGACTTGACAGTTTCTCAGATCCCCTTGTTTTTGATGACCTTGACAGTTTTGAGGTGGACTGATCAGGTATATTTTACTACGTCTCTCAGTTGCTTCCTCATGATTGGTCTGAGGTTAAGGATTTGGGAAAGAAGACTACAGAGATGAAGTGCCCTCACATTACATTTTATCAAAGGTACACAGTATGAACACACCTGATCACTGTTGATGGTAACCTTAAACAACTGGCTGGGTTAGGTTTGTCAGCTTCTCTACTGTAAAGTTATTCTAATTTCCCACTTTCCATATTGTAGTTTTTGGAAGGAAGTCTCTGCAAAGCCCATACTTCAGGGTCACAGAGATCTATTCCTTTGAGGGAGAATTATCTATGTAGTTTTATATAAAGATCTTCTGCATGAGAAATTTGTGTACGCTCCCTATTTACTTATTTATTCATTCAATTATTTATTCATTCTTATTCATCATTTATTTATATCAGCATGGATATACTGATGGATATATATTTTATAATTGCGTTAGTGACATTACTGCCTAATTTTGTTTTGAATTGTTGCAGCTTGGCCATTTGGGACTTTTTTAGTGACTCCTTTGTTCCCTTTACCCTATACACCCATCATTGTGGGTTTTCTGAGCACTTGTTCAGGCTTATACTATATACTCAGATCTAGAATCAACCATTTCTCCAAGGAGCCCAGGGTCATTTTTAATGGTGAAGGGTATGAAACCAAGATCTGGTTGCTGGGTGTGCTCATTGCTACTAGGATCCATGAGGTTATTAAAGAAAAGAACAGTCATTACAGATTGTTTGAATTAATCCCCTCTGGGTATGGAGATGACCTTTTAGAATATAAACCACATTCTCTGGTTAGTTTCCTGAAAAAAATAATATGTAGTAAGTTGGAAGAGATAATATAGGGTAATTATGACAAAAAATGAAATGTGTTTTGAAAACCAGAAAAGTCTGCAAAAATGTAAGGTATTATGATTTTAATCAGCTTAAGGTAAAGCCCTGTGGGTTTCTAGATGTTGGTTCCATGAGTCAGTGTGGCAACACTAAAAAAACAAACTTAAGGGAGTTTCACTGACAGCTGACTCATGTATTTCTTTTAGTTTTATCTGATGTTCAGTCTTTTATAAAACTCTGTCAAGTTATTGCTTTGTCTCTTTACTTATATCCTGCTTTTGGCCAGAGAGAAATAGAAATTAAACTAAGAGATTCTTTTCTGGAAAGGAGCACAGAAATAAAATTGTTTCATATTTGAAATAAACTCCAGGAATGCTAAAATCTTGGACTTTAATCTTTCCTTTTCCCCACAAAATTCTTTGTGCAAAGGATGAAAGATGAGAGCACAAGGAATGCTATAAACACAGGCAGAAACATGAAACTTCACTGGGCATCACGCTTATTTGACTGTGGTAAAACTCTTTTATCAGAACCACCATGACTAAAAATGATTATAAACTAAGTTCATAGCTTTGACACAAAAGTCTAAAGGAGCTGATATGAAAAAGAGAAAACTTTTTCCCTTATAAGTAAGGCTAAAGGAACTCATACGATTAAGGAAGAAAATTAATTGCTGATCAGTGGATGTCAGGCTGACCTCGCCAATGTCAATGGGAATAGTTAGGCCATGACATTTAAAAAAAAACAAAAAACAAAAAACACTACAGCCTTTGGGGATTATTAAGCCATCAAGGCTCATGTCATTGGCACCCCTCACTTTCTAACGATTAGCTCAATTTCAAATCAGAATTTAAAGATCAACTGAGGAAAGCATGGGAGTCAGAAAGAAGACCATCACTGGCTAAAGTTTTTTAATCTATGAAAAAAAGAGCTATATGATTTAGGTTATAGTGGATTAAATGAGGTAGCATAGCAGAAATCACCTGCTATATTAATATTTTTCTATCTGTCAGATTTCCCCCCTGGTTATTTAAAGATAAATAAAAACCTAAAAACAAGGGCCACTTACCCACAAATTTTAGATAACATTAATAACAAAACTTGGTAGTCTACAGAGGAAGATATTTAACCTTGCATGAGTCATTCAATTATCATTCACAAACTGCTAAGTAATAGCTTCTGTCCCTAATAGCCATAATTCCACTTCCCTATTTGCTGTAGTAAGAAACAATTCTACTTCCTACTAGGTATATTACTTCCTTGCTACTCAGAAACCTTACTGATACTTAGTTTTCTAGAAAATCATACCTTTTCTGAAGTGATAGCAATAAAAACTAAACTTTGGATCATCTTGATGACAGCACACTTAAAAAATATTCCATTTACTTTTTTGAAGTGGCAAAATGAACGAAACATCACCATGTTTTATCTTAAGCAGAAACTTTAAATTCTCCTATTACTCAGAGATGTGATACTTACAATAAACCATAAAACATTGTAGGGGTATGGAATGAACAACAGAAAAATTTAACATTGACAACTGAATACAAAGAGTTCAAAATAACTCCAGAATTCTTGGAGATTAAGAGAGTTGGTTTCAGTAAGGTATTATCTTACTATGTTTAGTAGGGGATCAAGTAACAGTATATTATGCTTTTAACATACATCTTGATTATATGTTCTGAATGTGTTTAAAATAAGGTAAGCATATAATTTTGATCCATAATTCTATGACTTTTTCATTGCATTTGTTCTAACAATTATAATTCTCTCTCTCTCTCTCTCTCTCTCTCTCTCTCTCTTTCTCTCTCTCTCTCTCACACACACACACTCTCCTCTCTCTCTCATACTCTGAAGAGATGAACTGAAAATGGAGTTAAAGAGATTTGATAGAAATATTTTGAAGTCAAATCACTTTTTGTCACCACTAGGGAGTGACTTTCTCATCTAAGTTACAGATAATAAGAAGCAGAGCTAGTAGAGGAGCAAATAAAACAATACCAAGCATGTTTCTTCTCTCAGAAAGACTGTTTTAACCAATACTTTGTTTTCTTCAAATTATGTTTAGAGTGTCAAGAAGAAAAAATAGACTTTAAGAAATGCTTTTTAGGATTCAAGGCAATATTACTGCTGAAGTATGAGTCCCTGAATTCCCTCCTGCCATGGGCACCCTAAATATATACCTATATATATGAAACAGCTCCCACTAAAAAAGGAACTAATAGTTAAAGAGCTCCTCCACAACATAAACTAAAGGGCTACACTGAGATGGGTAGGAAAGGCAAGAGACAGGCTCACCAAAGCCCTAACTCCTAAGTGGTGACACATAGTAGGGAGAATCTCACAAGTCCTGAGCCTCTCCCCAAGTTGTGAGGGGTTTGTGACCCTCTTGCTACCCATCCCACCCCACCCTCTAACACCTCCATGTTGGGAACTGCACCAGAGACATGAGTCCTTAAAACATAGTTTTGAATATTAATGGGTCCAGAGGAACCAAGAGGTACTGAGGAACTGAGAAGTCATTATTATTTTTTCAAGTAATGCATATTAGTCTTTAAAGGTCCTGCACATACAGGAACCCAGTACAGGGTGTAAAGCACTAGGACAGTGAGAGAAGGAGATTCATTTGTTTATTTGGGGCAAATGCCATGGGGGCAGATGCCAGTTAGGTTCCTCTTTGGGGACAGAGGAGCTAGCAGGTACCAATTTCCTATACTCCCTCTCTACCTTGCTGGTGAAGGTGGGCATACATGGGGTAGTATACAAGAAGTACACATTGGAAACTCACACAAACAGTAAAAAGAAAAATAAAGCTTATCGAACCTACAAGATAATATCATTATTCTTATAATAATATCCAAATTATAAGAATTTCAGAAGGGGGGCGGGTGGGTCGAAGACCTATTTGAAGAAATAATAGCTGAAAATTTCCCTAACCTGGGGAAGAAAATAGATACCCATGTCCAGGAAGCAAGAGGATTCCAAATAGGATGAGCCCAAAGACATTCATACCAAAACACATTATAACTGAATTGCTAAAAGTCACAGATAGGGAATATTAAGACCAGTAAGAGAAAAAAAAAAACTTTTTATGCACAAGGGAGGCCTTCCACTCCCTCCCCCAGTAATTCTATCAGCAGTTTTCATCAGAAACAGAAGAGAGTGAAATGAAAGTGCTCAAAGAAAAAACAGCCAACCAAAATACTTTACCCAGCAAGATTATTACTCAGAACTGAAGGAGAAAACTCTCTTTTGTTTTCTAGACAAACAAAAACTAAAGGAGTTCAACATCTCTGAACAAGCCTTAAAATAAATGTTAAAGGGACTTAAAAATTTTTTAGGCATTAATGAGGTAAAGGAAAACATATGAAAGAAAAAGTTATTAAGAAAGGTAACTTTATAATAAAGGTAGTAGAATAATAACTTAGAACGCCGGTATGAAGTTTAAATGAAAAAATAAATTAACTAACTGTAATAATTACTATAATAAATTAGAATAGGAAATATCAAAAACATAAAATGTAGAGGTGGGAGAAGAAAAAAAGTAGAGCTTTAGAATGTATTTAAACTTAAGTTAAAGTTAAACATCAAATTAAAATAGAATGTGATGTTGATAGGCTGTTATATGTGTACCTTATGAAACTACAAAACAAAAGCCTATATGGGATACCTAAAAGACAGTGAGAAAGGAATCTAAACATAACACTACAGAGAGTTATAAAACTATAAAAGAGAAAGCAACAGGAAGGAACTATAAGAACAATCAAATAACAATAAAAAGCAAAAAGTATTTATAATTCAATGATTATCCTAAATGTGAATGGACTAAATTTTTTCCAATCAAAATATTTGAGTGAGTGAATGTATTAAAAAAACAACAAAAAGACTTTTCCATATGTTGCCTACAAGAGACTCTATTTAGACATAATGACATACAGGCTGAAAATGAAAGGCTAGAAAAGATATTCCTGGCAAATGGAAACCAAAAAAAATTCCAGTATATCCATAACTGTATTAGTTAAAATGGAACTTAAGATAGTAATAGAAGACATTACATAATTATTTGTAAAAGGACATTATATAATGATAAAGGGTTCACTCCAAGAATTTAAATATTTAGGCACTTAACACAGAGCACAAATACATAAAACAAATAATAAGAGACCAAAAGAGATAAATGATATAAGTACATTAGAAGTAAGGTACTTGAATATGCATTTATATCAATGGACAAGTCATCTATACAGAAAATCAACAAAGACAGACCTTAAATGACATACCAGAGAAGATAGTAGATATTTTTTATTAGAGCAAATAATAGCTAAATAGAGAACATTCCATTCAAACAGGGCAGGATATACAATTTCCTCAAGTCTATCTGAAATACTCCTAAAGGCTAAGAAGAAAAAAAAAAAAACCTGAATATTTTTCCTGAAAGTTCAGGTACAAATCAAGGATATTAACTTTCACCACTATATTTCAACACAGTATTGGAAGTTCTGACCACAGCAATTAGCACAAAGTGACAAAATTAAAAGTCTAAAAATTAGAAAGGGAGAAATAAACTGTCACTTTGCAGATGACATGATGATATTTACACAAAGAAATCCCTAAACTGTCAGAACTAATAAACCAATGATCCAACAATTATAGTTCTGGCTTTTTACCATAAGTAAAGGAAAATACTAGTTCAAAAATAGATATTGTTTTTTACAACAGCCAGAAGATGGAAATAAGCTAAGCATTCATCAATATAATATACTGTAATATAAAAGAATGATGTGATACACATACAAGGATACCACACAGTCATTAAAAGAATGAAATTATACCATATGCATTTAAACAAAATGGTTGGACCTTGAGAGTATTATGCTAAGTGACAAAAGTCAAACAGAGAAAGACAAATATTGTATGATTTCACCACATCTAAAAGGCAAATCAAAAAACAATGCAAAACTGATAGAGAACAAATGGTGTTTGCTACAGGAGATGCTGGAATGGAAGGAGGACAAAGCGGATGAAAGATATCAAGAGTTCAAATTTTTCATTATAAAACAAGTCATGGATTATAATATACAACATGGGGCCAAAGACAATAATATCGCATTTCAAATTTAAGAAATTACTAAGAAAAGACTGCAAAACAGACTTACTGCAATGTGATCAATTTGTATTATATAAAAATGTCTAATCACTATGTTGATATGAAACTAAAATAAGGTTGTTTGCAATGATACCTCAATTAGGAAAAAAAAAAAACTTCTGTTGTTGTAACTTGAATTTTTAATGTGAGTGTCCCTCAATATAGAGAGTTAAAAGTTAACACATATATTTGGCTGCCTAGCAGTAGCTTTTAGCTGATGAGCATGGAGCAAACAAGAGGGAGAAAAGAAAGTGAAGAGATATTATATTCTATTGGATTTTTATTTTACAGATGTGGGTATAAGGAGGTTCATCTGTTGGCAGAGACTAGAAAACACCAAGAGATTTAGCCAATGACGACTCATTCTAAAAATGATACATAATTTAAGATGCACCTGTATAGTACTTGTTATTAAAATATCAAAAAAAGGTCTTCATTTTCTTTGAATATGTTTCATTCTAAGAGCTAAGTATAATACATAAGTATTTGAGTCTAAGAAACAGCCTGGAGTTGAAACATGTCTTAAGAAGGATATTAATAAAGTCATTTGGTCAGAAAAGTACATAGTTTGATGTTAGATATTCTATTTCTTTACCTTTTGCTACTTAATATGTAATTCTTTAAATTTATCTTAATAAAAAAATAAAGTACCTATAAAATTGTATTTCCATATAAATTGTATTTTCAAAAAATAACTAGATTGGTCATGCCTTTATATCACAACACTCAGTAATTTTACCATGGATATGCCAATATTAAGGCTATAGGCTATCATCTAAGACATTCCTGTTTGGGGGTGGGTACACATTAACTGCATATAAGAATATGAGAACCCATAGCTGGTCTTGTTTTACAAATCCAACCCCATAAAGTGACAATAGGCATAGCCTCTTTACATGTCTCCCATTTATCCTTGACATGTAAGAAATCATGTGAATTAATGAGATCAGACAGAACATTAAGAAAAATATTAAAGTTTAAAAGCAGAACTATTCTATTGTTGGCATTAACTGGAATCCAAATACTTTAATATTTCTGGTTTGAACCAGTTTTGTTTTTCTCTCATGAGTGTGTGAATTTTGTAATAGAAAATATTAAGTTTCTTAACACAAAAATGTTTAAAAGACAGAACTTTTAGAAAAATTTTTTACAACATTCTTGGAAGCAGAGTAGAAAAATACATCAGTCAAAAGATAAACAATGAAAAGGATTTAATTTTGTTACTTTTGATGAAAGCAACCATTTATAAGCTAATATTTATGTGCAGACAGTATTTAGACTCTGGTCTCAAAAATTATAAACTAAGCACAATCCTGGGAGAATATACATAATAGAAAACTGAAACGAGAAATTTAACCTGAAGCATCTCTTCCACTCTCACCCCATAGTGCACTGTTTACAAAGCAGTACACACAACCAGCTAAAAAAGCACAATTTAAACTCTCACCTCTTTACTATCAATATTACAGTTAACTTTTACATCTGTCTACAACAATCCCTAACAAGGGGACTTCCAGAACTGTTCCAAAACTATGTATAACAGCACAGACTGCTAAAGAGCTTGATCTGTCAAACATCAGTTTCAAATCCCGGCTCTTCCATTCACCATCTGGTAAGAGGCAGGGGACCTGACTTATCTCATCATCTGTAAAATGGGGATAATGGTAATTCCTATCCTTAGTATTGCCAGAAGATTAATCAGTAACGTGATAATAACTTAGAACAATTCCTGAATGTGGTAGGTCACTGAACTCTACTGGGAAACTGAGTCTTATCAGCACGCCTTCTTCATCTGGAAAGCACAGCCCTAAGGCAGAATCTACTGATAAGAGACAGAATTGTTACTGGCAAAGAATAGATGGGCTGTGCCACAGAAACTAGCATTTCTGGGCTAGTAAATTTTACTTTCTTATAAGTTGCCTGGGACATCAGGCACATAGGACGTGGATGAACACATGCCTGATAAAGCTGGCTGGAGTGCGAAAGTGGGATTTTTGTGTAGCCTTCTTTTACTGTTTCACCTTCAGCACTTATAATAATGCTTGGTACCTAGATTTTATTCAACAAGTATCTGCTTAATAAATGAACAGTCAAAGGAAGGGAGCTCTGCTATAAAGGGCACTAGGCATTTGATGGAATAGATTTAGGCAAGGAAATACCCGCATTAGATCATTACTATCAGAGCCCATTAAATTATTACACTAAAACAGTATTTCATTACTACTGAAAGTTACTTCCTAAAAGTAGTTTTTAATACATTCCTATTATTATAGGAATCAACTATAAATAAAACCAGACATATGCTATGATTACTCAAAAGCATTCATACCTACCTTGAAATTTATTAAAAATCATGATGGTAATTTATGTTAGTTAAATTTTCAGTGGGGACACTTAAATTTTAAAATTACCAAAAAAACTCAAAACAAGCATTGTGAAACCTCGAAGAGAAGAGTTAATTTGGTTATCATTTTTAATGGGTAAAAATTCAACCTGATATCTTGGAATTTCTATCAATTATATAGCTAAGATTTCAGAGAAGTATTAAGGAATAAGAAATGAATTAGTTTTTAGTTGAAGAGATACATTGTAGCTTACAAATCTAAAGGTAAAATTTCCAAAAATTTGTGGCGAATTTAATAACTTCCTATTTAGAGTATTAGTAAAATTTTGCAAGTTAAAAGCCTGAAATCTAGCACCTAAATAAAGCTGAACATAGTAAGTAAAATGAATTTATTTGAGATTCAATAAAATAGAAATGAAAGCCAGAATAGAAAAACAATTAAAATTAATGTCTTCATGGGATACAATGAAACAGATGTTCAGAACAAAGTACCCAACTGAAGCATCACCTCTTTAAAAAACACACTGAAGTATGAAACAATTTTCACATGGATGATGCAGGAAGAACTTGAAGTGCTAATACTAAAATACATAATCCATAAAACCTTTAAAAGTAAGGGGTGGGAATCACAGAGTGTCACCAACACTGATTTTGGTTTACCTTGAACCATGAGCATGGGCTCCTTGCTCCCTCCATGAGCTAGCATTTCCCTGCGATAGCGCTCCCCTGCAGCCCTGGGGAGAAAGGCAACATTACAGGTAATAGTGCACAGCCTCCTAGTCCCACTCACACTTGTCTTGGGTTATTCATTCATTCATTCTTCATGTATTTATTTATTTAAATGAAGTACCATTGTTTTACATCCCTGTTAACTTTTTGACAACGTAGTATTTCTCCCCTCAAGTGTGGTCGCCCGTAGCTCTCCAAAACACCCTTAGTCCTCAACCATAGTTCATGAAGGCACACTAGTGTCAAAAAAGTTAGCCACCATGAGACGATTCAAGCCTTTATTATTTTCTTAATTCTGAACATCTAACTTCAATTTTTAAATTAGTCTCATGAGTACAATCAAGTGAGATAAAGATACTATAAAAGGATAACTATATTTTTAGCTTTTTATATTTCATAGCAAGCAATCACTTTTCATAGAAAGGACTATTTCATTATGCGTCACAGAATAAGTGAAAGATGATTACCTATACATCATTTTTAGGATTACAGTTCATCCTTAAATGACACAGGTCTGAACTATTTGCTAAGTTTTCTCATAAACAGATGATATACACTATGGTATTCATATATACAGAACAGTACTATAAGTGTATTTTCTTTTCCTTAATAACACTTTCTTTTCACTAGCTTACTTAATTGTGAGTATATAGTATATAATATACACAATGTACAAGACGTGTCAATCAAACATTTATGTTATCAGAAAGACTTCTAATCAATAGCAGGCTATTAGTAATGTTTTCAAATAGGATCTGGGCTACACAGAGGTTGCCCTCGTGTTATTCAAGGGTCAACTGTGTTTTAAAGTGGCATTTAGAATTATTTATGTTGTTCCTTACTTTCATAAAAGAATTTGAGATGATACCTAATAGAGTGAGAAAAATAATACTCTGAAATAAGTGAAGGACAAAAAGTCATCAGACGGTCAATTATACCAAGAGATCTTGGCCAAGGATCACTCAGATACAAAAGAACCAGTGAAATACAGTGAGGGAGTTGGTGGTGAAGGCAAAGGAGGGAACATCTTGTCTCCATCTTCTGATACTCTTTGTCAGCTACATTCTATAAGGAACACTGTAATACATGAAGGCAGATTTTGAGGAATTTCTAGACAGAAATTCTCCAAAGCAAAGGCACCTGGAGACAAGCTATTTAGTGCTATTCTTTTGTATTTTATGGAAAACGCAATTCCTTTAATGCAAAAGGCTACACGCTATGATGACAAAGTTAAAGACATTATGATGGTTTCATCCCACTATTTCTGGACCATCTTTATGTATGGACAATTTGGGGAATACAGTCTCCAAGTAGATTTTTTTGATCACTTTACAGTATCAAAAATATGCTGATATCAAACACTAATCTTGGTTCCATCCTGAACTGAGCACTGAAACAAAGTATGCCACAAAGCAGGAAACATGGACAGAGCCTGGGCCTTCCTGGGACTCTGCATCCACTCCCATCCAGAGTAGCTCCCCTCCTCCTCAAAAGCTCCAGATCTTAGCTTGCCTCAAGGCTACACTGCCTCGCTTTATGATGTAGGCTTCCAACCTGGTGATTTCTTCATAAGTGGGATCAAAAAAGATCTTTTGACAAAGGTTAGACATTTTCTAGTCCAGTGAGTATTTTTACTAGCTTACTTTTACATGTCTATAAAAGTATGGCAACTGCATGTCTAGGCAAGAATGCACACATGAACAAGATAAAAATACCTGGAAATATGTGTATTTAATAGTATGTGGTTTTCTAGTAAAGTACAGTTCCTTTAAACAAGATGATATTTTACCTCTTTTATAGAAATCTCCAGTAAAGAACTGTAATACCCCAAATTGATTTATTGTAGTCAATTTTAGCTTTAGACTTGTTGAAGATAATAAAATCTGAAATGAAGACCAAAGTCTGTAGTGAGCAAAGGGCAGAAGTTAAAATAAATAGCATGTGGGCACCGGGTTGTAAAACACTGAATAATTCTATTACATCAGATTCAGGTTCAAAAGATTTTGGAATGAATGTGATTATTAACTGCTGAGAAAAATCCAAACCTATATTAAATTATATGAAACGGTGAGGGGGTATGGAGAAGACAGGGAGAAGACACCAGGAGTTAGCAGACCTAAATTATAATCTTGGTCCAGTTTGTGACTTGTGAAGCCTTGAACAAATCAGGTATCCTCTTCTGAGCCTCAGTTTCCTCTTATAAAAAAATGCCTCTTCTGCCAAGGCTGCTGTGAATGTAAATCATATTCTATATGGAAACTCTAAGGCATTCTGGACACTTAAGGTGCCATTAATCTAACAACATGTGAAGGAGGTGAAGACAAAAGTCATCAGTCATGACTGCCTGAGAGGTCTCTGGAGATGTGTTCTTCAGTGAGATAAAATAGTTTAATGACTATCAGATAGGTTATAATTAATGGTTTGCTTTCAATTAGAGCTCCTTCTAAAGAATCATAGAACCACAACTTTCCCTTGGAAGGGAGGTTGTTGTTGAGGGAGGTTGTGAGGGGCATCACAAGGATGTTCCATCAGAGAACAACAGAACCTTTGCTAAGATCCTGCCAAATAGGGCTGCCTATCCTAGGCCCCATTCCCTCTTTCCCAGTCTCCCACCTAATTTATACCTAAATTATAATCTTGGTCCAGTTTGTGACTTGTGAAGCCCTGAAAAAATCAGGTATTCTTTCTGAGCCTCAGTTTCCTCTTATAAAAAATGCCTCTCTGCCAAGGCTGCTGTGAATGTAAATCACATTCTAAATAGAAACTCTAAGGCATTCTGGACACCTAAGGCATGCCTCCACTGTGGGGCCGGGGCTGGTCATCACGTGTCCCTAATGAAATTTACTGCCAGGATTTCTTTATGGCATCATGAGAAACTCGCCACATTCACCAACTAAGCTAATGAAACACACTCTGGAGAGAGACAAGGAGTCACCACACACATTTTTGTATAGCCTTCTACAGAGAAATCTGCAGTTGGTGTTTCCTGAACCACTGACTATCTTGATGATAGAAACATTGGGCAAGGCTGCTTAGGAGGGCACCTAAGAAGCAAGGCAGTAGGGAGCAATGTCGGAGGAGTTGTGCAGCTCCTGACCTGGTAGGTGGCACTAAGTGACCCCTGTGAAGGAGAGCTGTGGAAGAATGGTGAGTGGAGAGGCACCCACTTCTTCAGACTGCCAGTATCTTCCACTGGAAAAAATCTTCCAAAAGCAGGTAAAATAAGAACATTCTGGAACAAACTGGATGTTAATGCTGAGAAAGTTTCCAATAGCACTGCTCCCAAGGCAGAATAGTAACAAGTCCTTGGTTGGGTAAGAGGGATAAAATAAAATATTCTCCTCAACTGCTTGTGGTGAAAATAAGGAAACATGTCAGAGGTAGCAGGAAGCCCTGAGAGCAGCAGATACTGACAACAGAAGTGTGGAAACAAAGCAACTTGGGGACCATTTTATGCAGAAGCATAGAGCCCTCACAGAAAGGTGCCACACGATCACCAGCATGTGAGTGCTAATGTTACACTCACTGTAGAGCAAGGCGGGCGCTCAGGAGATGTCCTGTCTCTGAAAGTAGAAGGGAGACTCATGTAAGAAGGGCTTGAGAGTGATCCAGACTGTAAGACAAGAATGCCTCGTGGAACTTCGGTTTCCTGTCAACTCTGACTGTGTTCTACATGACTGAGGTTCTCAGAACTGACTTCCCATGTAGTGAGGTGGGGGTCTACTGACATTGTAGAAGAGGACGCTTTATAAATGATCTCCCCATCCTATTACCTGTTAAAAGGATCCTGAAGAAAGCATTCTTTCCAAACCATGGACGCTACTGCCCTGGACATCAGGTAAGAGTAATATTTGGCACCGTAACCCACAAGGTGGCTAAATCGCAGCTGCCAGGCCTGCCAAAACAGGAAATAGATGTCATGTCTCCATATTTTCAGATAATAGACATGTGAACGCAATGAAAGCACATGCAGTTCACACTGTTTCAATTCAAATTTCACCCACGACATTAATATCTTTTACATTTTATTTACTACTAGAGGTTGAACTGTGTCCTCTCAAAATTTGTATGTTGAAACCACATAGTACTTCAGAATGCAACTATATATGGAGTTAGTCCCTTTAAAAGGTGATTAAGTTAAAAGGAGCCTGTTAGGTGGGTAGTAATTCAACAGGAGTGGTGCCCTGATAAGGGAGACACCAAGGATGTGTGTGCACATCCATGTGAGGATGCAGGAAGAAGATGGTGGGCTGTGAGTCAACAAGAGGACTTGAAGAAACCAAGCCCAACATTTATTGTTTCGCGCAAGTTCATCACTGCTGGGATTTATTTCTGTGACAGAAGTGTGGTGAGACAGCTCAGACATGGTGGCAGGAGTGATGATAATGGAGCAGGTTGGTCTTTCACATCTATTCTGGCCTGCTTGAATGCCTAGCCATTGACATTGGAAGAGGGAATTTTGGGCCTGGCACTCAGTACATTCATCTTTTCTGAGGACAATGATGTAGTTCTTGTAAGAAAGGCCACGTGTGTTTCCATGGAAGAATACTCTAAAATTCTTTGCCTATGAACAAAGTTCTTTCTCTGTATCTAAAAGCTGAAAGCATTGACATTCTGATAGTTAGGAGGTGGGTTATCCAAGTGCAAACAGATAAGCTTACCATAGTACATCAATGGCAACAGTGCTGCAACAAAAGCTAGAATTTAAAAACTATCCCCGATGGATAAATTTAAGTCTTACCTTTGTAAAACAAATCTGACATAATATACCAACTTCTACACTTTATCTAACATTAAATTCTGATAATAAAAATTGACACCTAAGTTTTTAAAATTAAGATAATAATACTCTAACAAATCTTTTAATTCCCTCAAAAATAAGGTCTAAATTATAATCCTCATAGTACTCTCTATACCAAATAAACAAATTCTACCCAATTTACTATGAAGCAAATATTTTAAAAAATATATGACTCCTTTATCCCAGTGTTGTGGCAAATTTGGAGCGCTTTTCCAAGTGTGCTATCCGCAACATGGTGACTTCCTATTTTTTTTCAACTTAACATTTATTGTACACATATACTTGTAGACAACTTACATAGCTCAGTAACATTTAACTTCATCTTTAAGTACTGCAAAAAAATACCAACTGTATAAAAATAAATGTGTTGAAATATGTTGAAGAAACATAATCTGAGCCACAAAAGGTAACAATGGAGGACTTGGACAGTCTCTGTGACAGAAGTGTACAGAGGGGTGAAACATGGGGCACCTGAATTCTCTGATCTCAGCTAACCATAGTCCTCATGCCTTCAGCTATACTTTTTACCTCTGCCACTATTTCAGTTTTTACCATATCGTACTTCCACCTCTTTCAATTCAACTGCCTCTAGTTTATCCATATTTCTGCACCCTATTGAACTTTTCTGGGGAGCATTTCAGCAAAGCTACTTCAAAAACAAGAAAAGTCCAATTGAGCCAATGAGTTTTACTTAGAGAAATTTATGCCAGGGAAACAGGAATGCTTTAAAACTTGTTACTTAAGTATTATTCATATTAGCATAAAAATGTTAAATGTAAATGCTTAACAATTAGGAGCTACAGAATAAAATACACCTATTAGAATAAATTAAATTATTTATTAAATATAAAATAAAACATTAATATTTCAAGGAATATTTAATAACAAGATAAAATGTTTATCTGACATGTATTTTTATACTACAGACACTAAAAGAAAATACCCTGTTCATTCAGTAGACACAGCCTGTACACTTCAGTGCAACCAAAAAAACCATAATTATAATTTCAGAACTTCAGAATTTAATAGGGGCCAGTGTTTTATTTTTGTCATACAGGAAAAGAAAATTCCTTTGAAAAATCATTTGAAGCTTAGATAAAAATTTCACAGCTATATTCTTGGAATCACTCTATTGGGATCATCTAAAGATTATGATGAGCCTTTACAACCCAGATAATACCTGGGAGGCTTCAAGTCAACTTTTTAGAGAAGACATTCCAGGTCACGTGATCTTATCAACTAGGCACATGCTGGTGGCAATCACAGCAGAGCACTGAAAAAATTCTTCCTTTACACAATAGTTATTCCATCTGCCTGCTTCTGCTGCGCCATCAACTCACCTATGCTCAAATCCACATCCACAAGTTGACCTGATTCTGAATGTTCTGCTTGAACTTTAACTACTATTTCCCGAAGGTCAAAACCAGTGTTCTAAGCAAGAACCTTGAGAATAACAGACAATACATCAGCAAATTGGGCCCTGTCCTTTATACTGGATTTACAGGATTTCTCTTGTTGCCATTTCCACTGCACCAGTACCAGGAACATGTATCAGTACTATTTTTAATAGCTCTCAAGCCATGTCTTATTCCATTTTAGAGTATGTGTGTGCTTATTTGGTTCTTTAACCAACAGTGCCAGCAAGGTTTAATACATTTTTCAATGTAGGTGAGTTTCTCTTCTCCCAATGTGTACACATAGACAAGACCTATATGTCCTAAACAGTCAGGATTTAGGCTGTCAAAGGAATTTAGAGCTACCCCACCACAGGTAAGAGTCAGCCTTCCCATATTTCTCCTTTTTGCTCTGTGCAGAGCCAGTATGTCTTCTTTAGCAAAAGCATCTGAGAAAAATGGATCAATTCTTTTTTGCTTAGTAACAACACTTTCTTTTTTTTTTTTTTTAAGATTTATTTATTTATGCATACAAGAGCTGGGATACAGGCCAGAGTCATGGGAAGTGAGAGGATTCACCAGAGACAGAGCAGGGAGCAGAACAGGCAGACTGACCGAAACACACTGCTGAGGGCAGCAGCGGGCGAGGCAGGAGAGGTCTGCTACGCCATGTAGGTCCCCTCCCTGGCCAGCAGCAGGGATTGAACTTGTGCTAAAGTGGCTGAGGTTTGCCCCATAGTGCATTGCTTAACTCACTGCGCCACCAGGGAGGCCCAGTAACAACACTTTCTTTTCCAGTTATATTATTTTTAACTCTATCTTCAATGAATTTTCTTTTAGCTTTTTGACTAGTTTTTCTCTTTTCTGCTATAATTTACTTGCTTCTTCATATTCTAATGACCTATTGGAGGTGAAGATGTATACCATCTTCTACTCTTTTTTTTCTTCTACTCTTTTTTTATATATCAGAATGCCATGCTCCACAGTCCCTAAAAGACCTCTGATTAAGTTTGTATTAGTTTCGAGTTATGTTTCATTTCTATAATCTATATTAACCATGAAGTGGTTAATAGATTCATCTTGTTTTTTAATGGGCAAAATGGAACTTACTACAGTTCCTATTAAGACATAAGTTCAGCATCAACCTTACATAGTATGCAGAGGTATTCTGGCTACATCTGTAAGTGCTTCCTTGTCCTGATTTGTTCCCAAAACTGAAATGTCTTTTCCTTTGCAGCTTTATATCCTTTTGTTATCATTTTGGAATAAAGACCTTCAGAAATGCAGGGATTGCTTATTCCAGCAGCTCCCTAATGATTAGGGGATTGCAAGTGGTACTATCACCAATTACATCATCGTGAGTTGTTGCCACTTTGGCTATTAAAGAGCCTATTAAGAGCTGAATTTGCCTGAGACAGTACATTTCCATCTTTAACAAGCTTGACACCTCCAGCACCAGAAACAAGCATCTTCATGATGTCTTTAAGCCCTAAGTTGGCCCTCAGTATGTCCTGCAGTTCCGACACCATGTTAATTTTGACACCAAAGATACCTGTATATAAGTCACTTCAGCCTTGTGGTTCAGAGTCTTCACAGTCACCACTGCTGACCCAGAAGAGGAAGAAGAAGAGAGAGCAGAACTTTATGTGGTGACTTCAATGACGAAATCACACTACTAGTTTCTAGTTTCTCGTGAGTGTACCCAACACTTTGAGACACATCTCTGCTTGAACTGAGCAAAGAAGTTGTTTTAAAGGAACATGTGTCAGGGCACTCAATTAATTTACACATGAGGCTATCATGACAGAGAAAAATAATTACCTTTAATATCCACTCTCCCTTTTTATTAAAAAGGATCTGATCAGAATTAAAGTGGACACCTTGTGAGTAAGGTCCTTGAAGCAAAGAGATGAGCCTCTTCTCCCTGGTGTTGTACCACATCAGGCCATCACTCAAGGAGAGACCCCAATGATGGGGGAGGAACAGGTCTCACAAGAGTGCAGTGCTGGGTATGCTGGCATGGCTATTATTTTAGATCTGTGCAGTGACCAGACTTAGATCCTTTATGGTTCATTCCCACCATGAAAAAATGAAGGATTGGGCTGTTGCCATAGAAGAATAACAGTGACCACACCATGGCCAGGAGAAAGGAAGACTAAGAACATGACCACATTTCCTCCTGCCAACAATGTTTTCAGGTGGTAACAGAGAGCATGGGAAGGTGGAGACAGATTTTCTACCCTGTAAGTAGTATTTAAGTCAGAAGCAAATTGCCAAGGTCAAATTCCATTACAGTAAATTTAAAGTCAAATTAAGTTTTAAGTCAAAGGGCTGGGGTCTGCAGAATTCACATATGATATAGTTCTGTATGCTGTCATTTAAAAAAGGGATCTATGTTAGTTTTTGTGTTATGCTGGAAACTTAATGGACCACTGGAGAGCTTTCTGACATAAAGCAACTGCATTGTAATAGTACTTTGTGTTATAGAATATGGTCTGGTGTTTTAATTTGACAGATAACTCGACAATATTAGCTCTCATATTGTCAATGACATTAAGCCTCTCTCAGGATAGAAGCTCCAAGATTAGTAGTAAACAGATAAGGGGCTCTGTCTTTGAAATATTTCCTTCTCGGTGATCTCCCAGAACTACTTTGACAGACTTTATAGCGAAATCAAAGTTAAATTTTGTTAGATTTAAAATGAATACAGTTTTGTTTTGTTTTGAAAGCAGGCCTACTTCACTAGTGGCACTAGAGCTAAGAAATTTTCTAAGTCCCTTAGTTTTAATCAACTTATATATCAAACTTATATAAACTTATATTCTGATAAAAATAAAGTGGAGAGAGATATAAGGATTTATGAAATGCACTGTTGATTTGTAGTGTTTTGGTTTTTTTTTTTTATAACTGCCATACCATCTGTCTTATACCAATCTGGATGTCTGTTATGCCTGGATACAGACATTCTGGCATAACATCCACTATGTTGTGTCTTGTTCTTTAATTACAGGTTTGAGTTTGGAGTTTGGTAGTATACCTTTTTCATAGCTCAACACATGCTAAATAAATTATATCTACCTGACACCTTTCATCGGCAATTTGTAAGTTTATAGCTGATGAAGATCTACAATTCCACTGATGTTTGACCACAGATAGCTGAATCCTGCTAACTCAACCTACATTTAAATCTTTGTTAACATCTCATTTATTCATCAGAAAAATGAAAGACAGTATTTGCTTTTAAGCTCTGGAAATATATGATGTCCTCTTCCTTTTAAATAGAAGTTCCAACTTCCTAAGGGGCATATGTCACATGGATGAAGTTTTCACCCTTCCTTCTATTGGTAATGTGTGAATCTGATTTCAAAAAGAAGAATTCAAATACTATGCAGTTTCTCTATTTCTTTTTAGAGATGTTAGATCTATCCCAAGGCATGGTTATAAAAACTTAGAGTTAGATAAACTGAGTTAGATAAGCTCAGTGATACTATATAAAAGACAAAAAATGGAGCAGGTAAAACAATATGGTAGGAATTTTGTGGCTGTAACTTCCTTTTGAATTCAGGGAAGGGGAAACCTTCTGAGGATTCTTATTTGCTATACCTTTTCTTTTTTTTTAAAGATTTATTTATCTATGCACACAAGCACTGGGGCACAGGCCAGAGGTGTCGGGGGGGGGGGGGCGAGAGGATTCACCACAGAGAGCTGGGAGCAGAACAGGCAGATAACAGAAGTACACTGCTGA